>JAQQZS010000008.1:15025148-15044340 GCA_030068045.1 Platyallabes tihoni | reverse complement strand
AGCCTGGCCGGGGAATCGAACCCGGACCCTGGAGGTGCAAGGCGACAGTGCTAACCACTACACCACCGCGCCGCCTACTGTTAAGTCTATTAAAAAAAAAAACATTCTAAAATTAGCCTATGCCAGTAATCTTGTCATAGCACCATTGAGGCTTGGTGTGAGCAGAAATGGAGTGACCTGTGTTTGTGTCTGTTAAAGTTACTCAGGCTGAAAGGAAAGACTCGTGCTCAACACTGGAATATTTAAAGGTGTCCGACGTGTGCAGCTCTATAGTACACCCTTTTCCTATCGGTAAATATGACTGCCCACATCCCTTTCCCCTCTTCCTGAGCAAACTTCCTCGTGTTGAATTAATAAAGATGCTGCGACCTCCCAGCACCAGGAAAACAGACAGCTGACGACAGACAGCAGCAGGAGGGGTAAACAAAAACATGGCAACAGACAATCCGGGGTCTAAACTGTCCCCATGGCGATACTTAGACACCAGCAGCCAGTAGGGACGCAGCATGCGCTTTAAACTGAAAGACTCGATTGGCTGGAGGGAAACGCAGAAACACGCCCCGTTCTCAACAGGGCCCAATTTGGCAGTTGGAGGCCCCCAGAAGCATTAGCAGGGGGTGTTCATTTTACACGAAAATTTAATAAATGGAAAAGCACACAGAATTAAAGCTCCACATGGCACGCACACGCTGTACTTCCTCCTGCCATTCCAAACAGGTGCCTCTCACTCTCTCTGTAAATATACGCTTGTTGGACGCTTTAATAGGAACACCTGTACTCTTACTTATTTATTCATCTATCCAATCAGTCAATCATGCTCCAACGGCAAACGGTTTCAGTCACTGTTCACATCAATTATCAGAATAGGGAACTAATAAAACCTCAATGACTTTCGACCATATCATAGCTGTTGGTATCAGATGGGTTATTTGAGTATTTCAGGACCTCCGGAAATTTACACACATGTCCCTAGAGTTGGGTTGACTGTTTCAAGTTGACATAGCTACAGTAAATTAAATAACCATTCTTCAAAACTACAGTGAGCAGAAAAGAATTTCACAGGATGTGTGACTCCACAAAGAGCGGATAGGACGATGAGCTACGACAGCAGAAGACCGCATCAGGTTCCACGGCTGTCAGCCAAGACCGGGAACCTGAGGCTACAGTGGGAACAGCCTCACCAAACCTGGGACAGTTAAGCGCTGGGAAAAGACCAGGAAATCTTTTGGGGTTTTTCCGGGAACCTCAGCGCACTTGTATTTTCACCCTGCAATTATGCAGCTCTGTGGCATGAAGCACAGGTTTGGTGGGCAGCTTCGCAGAAAGGAAATGAATAAGGTCTTTTACTTTAAGCTCTCAGATCAGGATTGGTAACTATGGGATTTGCTAAGAGACTCTCTCTCTTTCTCTCTTGCTCGGGAGAGATGTAATTGGGTTATGGAGCACAACCACATCATTGTTTTAACAGTAGAGGGATTGTACCAGTCAAAGTCCCACTAGCGACATGCCTCACTCACAACAAATGTACTTTAAGGCAGGAGGCATCTCTTTTTTTTCTGGACAAAGCCCCCGCTTTTTGATTCGGCTAAGAGAGAGAGAGAGAGAGAGAGAGAGAGAGAGAGAGAGAGAGAAGAGAGGACAGGCTTAGAGTGCCTACATATCTAAAATGCCCTGATCTTGGCACGGTGTAAGGCTCCTAACTGGTGTAATATGGTTATGATACATTCGCATTCCTCAGCATCTAGGGGGAAATATAATACGCCTGTATCGGCTGGTTTAATCACATGCTGCTTCCAGGGCAAAGAAAGAAGAGAATACAAATAGCTTTGCAAAAAGAAGAAAAGTCCTTCAAATAGATCCCTTATAAGCAGATGTTAATGGTGGAACCCAAAATTCTCAAAAATGGCTTTGCTGCAAAAAACACTCCAATAAAGTGTATGTTTTTGTCTACATATGGATACACAATCCCGTTTCTTTCCATTTTCTTAAGCAGGGCTAGAGAAGGCTAGAGTCTGAAGCTTGCAGTTACCACTACACTTGCTCTCCTGGTTGAGTTTTGAAAGTTGCTTTATGAAAGCCCACTTGTTCCTGTGCTGTGTGCATTTTCTCATCTCACATATGGCTCCTATTCCAGACATATTCATCTGGCATGTCATGCCCTATGCAGCTGGACTGAAACGTTAGAGACAGAAGCAGAGAAAAAAATAACACAAGGCTGATAAACAAGATGCCAAACTAAAAGAAAGGTGAGAAAGAGAGAGTGAGAGAGAGAAAGAGAAAGAGAGAGGCAAAGTTTTACAATCCAACTAATAAGGAATCTGCATAAACGATTCTGTGGCCCTATTTAATCACCGACGGCTGCAGTCTCATCTGCTCAATGAGCTGTAAGAAATCCACTCTGTCTCGAAATTTGCTGTCAGTACCAAAGACGGACAGCCTGGAGGAGTCTTAAATTAGCATTACTGTCCTGGCATGTAAACCTAAGGACAAACACACACCCAGCTGCTCCCTGCAGCCATGTTCTCTGCACGTTACTGAGCAAAAGGCAATACAGAGGATGCGACTTTAAAAGTCGATTCATTTTTTCAAATGAATCGTGCAGTTTTTCCGTGTCGATTCTAGGTGTAAAACCTTGGGCTGAAGAACCAAAGCTTGATTACTTGGAGACATGAGTCTGACTCAGTCACCTCTGCTGGTGTCCCTCCTACAGGGAGTCCCAAAAGTCGCAATACATAGGGGAAATTAACATAATTAAGCAATTACATGTATAACGCCAGATGTGTTAACACGACTTCATCAAGGGTGGGAAACGACAACAACTGCAAGGAAATGGCAATCTTAAATAATGATACATTGTGGCATAGTATACTGTCGGAAGACTTTCAGGACACCCTTGCAAATACAGTACATATATGAGAATATATAAAGAACAGAGACATTAAGGCTTGTGTGTACATTCTGCAATGTTATTTTAGAAATGTTCTGTAAAGAATATTGGGAATACTTTCTTTCCTTACTTTTACTGAAGCTAGTCAGTGACAAAATGTGTGAAGTGGTCACGAAATTTATTCATTAATTCGTTCATTCATCTCAGTAGCCGCATTATCCTGGTCAGGGTACTTGTGTACAAACATTTAGGAGGAGGAAAGAGAACAGCAGAGAACACAAGAAGAAAACTGCACACATAGAGATACCTGAACTCAATGCATCTTCCATCGTCATGTGCTTAACTGACAGAAAATGATTAATTAAATATACATACTGTACATTTCATGCAGTCAATGAGAATGCTTATTTTTAAAATCTTCCATCAAGAATATGAGACCTGTATGATTTAAGTGTGTATCCATGTGCTGCAAGCCAGCCCTGTCTCTGATCCGTGTTCGTTGTGCTAGATTAACTTTATTAAAAAATACAATTGGAGGAAATAGTTCTTTATTTGGCACAAATCTTTGACTGGATCAGGAACTGAACAGAACACTGTACGTTTAATGACAAACACAGAAACAACAATACCCATAGAATTTATGCAAATATTTAAAAATACTTATAGGTAATAATTATTAGTAAAAAGTGCAAATAATTTTTTTTAAAAACAATTTTAAAAAAACCCAGACAAAATAAAAAAAGAAAAGAAAATCGCTAGCCAGTCTTTAACAATACTTTGTGAGGAGTGAACAACGCAGTTCACAGCTAAAGTATTCACCCATGACTTGATGACTTTTTGTTCCAGTTACAATTATTGTCACGTCTTAGCAACTAATTCACTTACTCATTTCCTTTACCTTAATCTTTACTAATGCATATGACTAGCCTAACAGTTGACGCAAAATCTCACGTGTGTTCCAAACCCTGGAACTTGCAGTTATCCAATGGGCTAGTTAATAAATGTATAAATTGTCAATCCCCAAAACGAATTCTTCACATATATAATGGATTTTACTGCAAAACGAGTTAAATCAATTCTGTCAGTTTTGATAAAAAGTTTTGTTTCTATCATTATGGGATTTTTACTTATTTGCAAACATTATACAGTCCCTCCTACAGTTTTTCACAACAGAGAAATCAGCCTGCAGTTGTGTTGTTGAAAAGTTAAATACTGTATGTTATTCAGTATCATTAATATGTTAGGTGAGTTTCACTAAACATACAGTATCGCAAACTCAGAACGAAGAGAAAAGTGTTGAACACGAAACCTTTTTAATTACACTGATTGTTAATGATCATGAAAAACATTTCAATGCATCGCCCGCCTCCTCCTCTACCAGTTTCAGTTTCACTTCTGTAGATGATGATGCCACCCTTTCATACTGTACAGTAGATAGACTACTGGGGAAATGGCAATGGGAGTAACAGAACTTAAACCTACTTTTAAACCAACCTATGTCCAACAAACACATTTAGATCACTTACGGGAGCTGCTTTTTGCCCAACCGGTAGTTTTGCTTCACTGATCATGAGATTGGCTTATTTTGGATGTGTCCTGTTTTGCTATGAAAATTGCTTACTGTTGCGTTTTTTTGACAAAATTCTGTACGTTTCCAAAATCAGGATGTTTAGTGATTTAAAAAATTGTTTTATTAAGCATAACTTTGTCTGACTAAGGATCATAATGTGCCATTTTAAGAGCCAGATAATGGCATTTATCTCGTTTTGCATTGAAAAACCAAAATGTATTCCAGAAGGTACATTTTGGTGTTTCCATGCAAAATGAGATAAATTCCATTCTAGTATTAACAAAAGGAAAACCCATGCATATCTATGTATTGTATTGAGTTAATCTTGCTGAAAATATTAAAGAAGGAAAATGCTTTTCACAGCTGCTGAACTAATGAACAGACAGTAAGAGACAGAAAGCGATCTCTGCCCTGCAATGTGTCACACTACACTGGGCCTGTCTGAAAAAGGCCTACAGCCTGTGGCCTGAAACCACAGCCAGCAAACACTCACAGGAATCTCTCTCTCCCTCACACACACACACACACACACACACACACCCGCCCTTGTTCTCTCTCTCTCTCTGTTTGCTCACAGCTGCCGAGTCTCCGCTAGGTTCATGTTAGGTAAAAATATGCTATATTATACAACAGAGTATAGATTTCCACCGCTGGCTCCGGACCAACTTCCTGCTTTCATGAAGAGAAAGAGAAAGGCTAAAGATGAGTGAAGAGGCTATAGTTTCCTGTCTATAATGTCTATAATCACATGAAAATTCTTATTATTATTGACCTGCGCTTATGCTCGTAGAATGGCAGACGCACTATACCACAGTATGCTTCAAAAACCCTTCTTCCTGTCGTACGTTTAGCTCCTAAACTGTCTGACACCCCACACACTCACTTTTTCTTCCTCTCTCGTGCTCTGTGAATCTCGCTGGATATCTGGATAAACACTTTAGAGTGAAAATATAAAAATATACAACTTCCTGTCATGGTCACCGAGGTTTTCTGGCTTAATAATGCGCACTGAGATTTGCTTCTGGGAGTTCAGAGCACTCGTTAGAGTTCTTAGCTAATACTTTAGTTATATCACCTCATGAATACAGAAAACAACACTCACACATTCACAGCTTTATACAAAAACACATGAAGAGGAGATACCTGCATAATAAGCGTATCGGCTTTAATGTTAGACTAACCAATCAGATATTGTGTCATCTCTGGCAACAACCAATTGTGCTGCTGAAATGAAGTGCTTTGATGTTACTACACTGGCATGGATACCTAATTACAGATGCGGGAATGGGCATTGGGAAAACGTGCTAATTCAAAGCGCCTGGACATGGAAACAGGTTGCATGGGTCAGAGTGATTCGTCTTAGGGTTTAAGAGTCAGCCGGGGCCAAGGCACACGTGGCATGCTGGCAATATTACTCCTGTCTTTCAGTGAGATTCTCTCATATGCACCTCCCCACTCAGCAGTGTGTGGGGAGGTGTGATGTCTCCAATCGCCACCAGATTGACACAGATGAGTCAAGAATGCACACCTGCGTCCCGAGTGCTTAAGTGTGTGCAGGTGTGAGAGGTACGTGTGCGTGTGTGTGTATGTGCGTGCATGTGCAAATGCATTATGTATGAGGGTAGATGGTACTAAATAAGTCATTTTATTATGAGAAAAGAAAAAGTGAGAGATTTCAGATTTTACACTTACAATAGGTCACTGAATGTGATAAAGCTATATTAGGATCGCCCCATTTCAGATATACATCAAGTATTTACAGTGACTACATTCATTACTGCCAATAAATTCATGCGTCGTCTTACTAGAAAAGGTACAAACTGTACCTTTCCCTGTAAACAAATTTATTCCTGTTAAAAACAACCTAAGAGTCCATTCGCAGACCACTTTGAGTGTTATGTTCTTAGCTAGTAAAGCGTCCAAACCGATCTATGCAGACAAAGACAGAATCGGTGAAGCAGGAAGCCGGAGCTGGAAAAACTGCCTAGCAACACAATGATGCTCCGCCAAGGCAACGCCAAGTCTGGCAAAGCCACCCGGTGTAAATGTCCACACCCTCTGACTGAGAGAACCTCCTCCATCAACGAAGAAAACCAACAAACCAAAACAAATAGTGAAAAAGTAAAAAAAAAAAAAAAGAGCAAATGTCTTTGTATAATTTTTACCGTCGGCAAATCAAATTAAATACATGGTACGAGGGCCTTTCAGGCCCTTACCATTTTATCAAACAGATGCAACGAGACGCCATTTGGTCTGTGCCGTTACAAGAGGCCTTCAATGTTTTCCCACAGATCTTGGTTCTGATCAGCTCTGATCGTTTACTTGCTTTCCATCCAAAAAAAAGGGGGAAAAAATACGTTCTGTGGCTTATGTATATGCAGCCTCAATTATGTAATTTGCGCTTGTGTTCAAGTGTGTGTTCCATAACCATGGCAACAGCACAACATATCAGCAACCGCAGAGCCGCAGTGGAGCTACGGGCACTGCCAGGGCTCTGCCAAGGCCTAATCCGTGCCAGGAGTGACATGAGCGAAGGGGAAGGGAGGAGGATACACACACTCACTCACTCACAGACACACTCTCTTTCTCTCTCTTACACACACACAGACACACACACACACACACACTCACACACAACCTCTCACACACACACACTGGATATCCTCCTATTCTTCTTGGCTGGAGACTCCCATGGCAATAGCAGCAGGAATCCATTCTCCACGGATACTGGGACAGCTGTGCAGATAGCAAATAAGAAGCGATCGATTCAGCCTCTCTGAATACAGCCTGCGAGAAAAACACTAAATAGTCTTTAATCCTGATCTTTAATTCCCTTCAGCTAACACTATTTAGCCAAATTCAGGCCGCACGATTCCTGCAACCTGCAAACTGATAACAAAACAACAAAATGTCTTCAGGATTTATTAGACAATAAATATAAAACCTTGCATTACTCTCTGTAAATGTCCATCTAGATATTGGTATCTAAAATGCACAAGAGCTGTTTACTGTAAATACATCAAGGAAAGGATCTATTTTAATGAAAATATTCAAGTCAAGAGCCATTTTTATAAATGGATAGACATTTCGAGACCAGGACAACTAGAACACCTCACATGTTGGTAATAACCTGTAGAGAGTGAGCAGGAGGAGAAGCCATTGGGCGTAGAAGACTACGGGGGCTCGAGGAGAATGAATAAGTAAAAGGAACACAGTGTCCTGTTGCACCTCTGCCACTAGAGCCATCCACTAGTCCCTTTACAGCAATGAGCCTTACTTAGTACTGCCAATTTCTGCTCATGTCTAATCACAATTCCTGTCTGCAATTCACATGAATTATACTGCTGTGTGCTTTTGCCCAACAGGACAATATTACTAGAGTAAATTAAAAAATCAGATTTATAATGTATTTCAAATAAAATGTTTATTAATTTTTTTTTTATTTAATATTATTATTATTAATATTATTATTATTAATATTATTATTGATCTATTGTATGTTCCATATGTAGTACGTGTGGTTCTCTGCAATGTTGAATAATCCATGAGTGAATAAATAAGATGTTTACGTAGCAGCATTTGTAAATTTACAAGCGAACAGTGCTGAATCTCGCGACCTTCATTTGAAAATGTCCAACAATTCTGTTTGTTCAAACAGTGTTTTCATCAGATTTTAATCCCCTGAACAGCTGTTTCAAATCATTTTTCAAGCCTGGGAAGCGACAGAGGGCGATCAGGGAGGCTGCAGATGGATTTAACATTCACCTCTGCGAAATTGACTAAATGTAGTTTTCAGGGGAAGTCTATAGGATTTGGATGACCACAGTCAAATATATCCGTTTAAGTGCAGTGTGTTGTGCATCAGCCAACATCTCTCCTAGATACTGACTAAATGACTCTATAAATAGGTATACTACGCAGAACCTCCAAGGACATGGAAATTCTAAATTATTATATTAATTAGTTAATTTAAGTTAATTAAAATGCTGTAAATTAATTGTGTTCTCAGTGGGAAAGTATATTGTGTCTCGTAGCCTGCCTTAGTGATGTGAACTACTAAACTTTTCTTTTGATTATGAACACGAGAGGGCTGCACCCATTTTAAAACGACCTAAATGGCATCAGGGTTGGACAATTGCAGTGTAATAAATTCAAGCCAAGACAGCTGTAGAGGTTTATACATGTAATTAGGCCATTATGAGAGATGTTTCTGCGACTCCTGAAGCCTAATTTTATTTTTAAGGTGTTAACCTCATCTGGATCAGATATATTGTGTATGTATATATGTATGTGTGTGTGTATACTATTAGTCAAACGTTTTGAAACACCTTCTAATTTCATGGTCTTTCCTGATTTTTTTTTCCTTCCTTCCTATGCTAAAGACATTGAACAATTGATATTGAGAATCTGCTGCTACTTATGCTCTGTAAAGCCTTTATAACAGCTCTAATCTGCGTTGCTGTTAATTGGTGATTTTTGAGGCTGGTAACTCTAAATGAACCTGGGAAGGTCTTCATGAGAGCCAGTTTTATCACGGCGCTTGACGGGTTTTGCAAATGCACTTGACAATACTGTCTTTGCAAAAACTATTCTCGAACATCTGACGTTCGATTTTGCTGCTGTTGTTGTTGTTGTTGTTGGTAATTAACTAACTAGTTCCATATGTGTTTATTTCATAGTTTTGAAATGTTCAGTCTTGTTCTGGAATGTAGAAAAATAAATGGCACCGGACATACCAATATATATACCAAGGGGGGGTCTTGGGGACGTTTAAAAAGATTAGTTAAAAATGGAAATAGAGCTAAACAAATTATAATTTAAAAAAAAGCAAAATTTCTTATTAATAATTATAATTAACAATAATATAAATTAACAAAAAAATATATGACTAATTATTCAAGCAACCCCTTTTCAAAACAAAAATAGTTATTATAGAATAGAAAGATGTGAATGCACATCTTTGAATGTTTTTGACTTTTTTTTTTCCTTTCTTCCTTTATGTTTAAAAGATGAAGGAGTTTATACAGACATTTAATTAAAATACAGATGGAAAATAATCTGATATATATCTTGATTTATTAGGTAAAGTACAAGTAGATTGAATAGATTATTTAAAAGACATCTGCAGAAACGCTGGAAGTTAAGAGGAGATTAAAATTAGTTGGTCTGTTTTGTTGCTACAATGGGTCTTTTGTTTACTCTTATTGCATTTTTTTTATTCCGATATCTTGCACCACCGCAGACGGAAGTTCATCTCGCCTCTAAACACTCAATACGCATTTGTTAATCTCCATCACCGATCCACGGCAATCCCGACCGCGCCGTAGTCCAGAAAAGCTTTTCTCCGGCCCATTATTCATGTCACCGCGTCCACCCGGGCATCTCTGGCTTTAGTACAGAGCCGAGTTTTTATCGCTTAAGCTTCGGAAAGTCCACATGCAGAGCCGTGCAGGCGCGAGCGCTTTTGCGCGAGGGGGTAAAGCGTGTACACGCGCGCACGGACGCACTGAGGTAAAGTTTAGTGACACTTGAAAATTCTTTCTCGCTCAGTGATGCCTTCAGAAGTGCGAGTGTGCAGCACGTGCGCGTTTGGCCGCCGCTTCTGTTATCAATTACTTTATGTAATTAATGGAAAGAGCGCGCGCTCTATAATGCCTTCAAACTGCAGCATGGCCGCGTTACACTATAATGATGATGGGAGTTCTAATGATGGACCTTATGCATTCGAGAGTCTTTATATCAAGCTTATTTTACACTGCGCTAAGAAAACCTCAAGGCCACAATATGTTAAAGAAAGCGGAGGAAGAAAGAAAAAATGCATGCACAGCAGTTTTCTCTACATCCTTTAGAAAAGAAAAGAAAAAAAGATCCAAGCCAAGAGAAGCCGGAGGCCTTTTGGTAAGGTTATAAAATTGTATATTTATTTTTCCACTTCCATTTCACTCACTAATGCTGTTTTACCTGGAGCGGAGGAACTTAAGGGTTCAATGAAACATAAGCTGGTAAATATGTGGATTTCAGGCACAGGAGATAAATCTGCCCTGATCCGCTTACAGAAACACAACCCGGGCTAGGAAAACTCCTGAAACAAAATGTGTGCTAAATGTCCAGCCTTTACATTGTTTGTTTAAATAAAAGTGTGAAGCAACAAATATAGATGACATTGATTTTACTTTTATCTACTACCTATAGTACCTATAGAGATGCAACCTTTTAATTAAACATTGACTTACTACAACTGTAAATGCCTATTACGCATTTCAGCTGATCTTAGTCATAAAAAAGGAATTATTCACTGCTGAATTACACTGTTTCACTCAATTGGTATGCTAACTATTGTTATAAGTATTGGAAATGGAAAACAGACCACGGCCTGCTAACCAAATGGACCGGCAAGCAGGCATGTGAGTAAAACTGTTTTAATAAAACCACTGCAAAATCAGGAATAAATTACACATCACGTGGATGCAACTGTCCATTGCTGCATGAATAAACCAGCATTCCTAAAAATGTGTGCAGAAAATCTTTATAAATCTGTCGTGCATGTGCCGAAAGGCAGCTATTTATCCCACATGCTGTGTAGTAAAAAAAATGCTGCAGCTTCAATAAATGCAAGCAGAACAGTAAAATACACATACAACCACTTGTGTTAGGTAGGAAAAACTCAAGCACCGTGACTCTATTATTTTGGGTCAAAACCCAGACAAAAGTGTACAAAAGTTTTTAAAACAAGTTGATGAGGGAGGGAGGGAGCTTTCTGCTTGACTTAAAAGAAGACACTGCAAAGAGATATTTGGATAACTGTGGCATTTCTCAGTAAAACAGACAGTTTGTGGTCTGTCCACGTGTAAACCTCAGCTGTGTTGCCTCGAGAATTAACAACCACTCCACATCGGACAATTCGGTCAAAACTCTACATTTTAAAAACATGAAACTGTCTTCTAAGAAAAGAAAATTACATTTGCACACTATTTGTAAAGAGCAGAAAGCATTGTTGATAAAACTGATGTTGTTCTGAAGCAATAATAAATATCTTACAGTTTTGTGATAATTTTATGCAGTTCTTTTAGAGTTAAAAAAACTGTAATAAATTATTGGTGTAAGTATGCAAAATAAGAAGTGCAAAATGGTATTAAATAACAGGGCTGAAGCAGAAACACAGTGCTCTGACTAGGCCTGTGGGAAGAATTTAAATTATGTTGTTGAAAAAAGCTTAATAATATGTATATAAGTGCTAAGTGCTATTTTAAAACATTTTGTCAGTGAACACCTGCTTATAATCAAGAATAAGTTTACCTTAGTGCATTTGATTAGTTCTCTTTCATAAAAACATTATTAATTGTGAAAAGTAAAAAATAAAACACAGTGTGTGTGTGTGTGTGTGTGTGTGTGTGTGTGTGTGTCAAAGTGAGCCCTTCACGTTTTAGCTACAAACCAAAATGTTAAATATTATCAATAATAGCATACAGTCGGACACAATGCACTGTGGCAACATTTAAAAGTAAGCAAAACAAAAACTTCAGCGTTTAATGCATACACTACATATTACTGTACATATTGATTCATGTTACAGAGACGGCGCTTAGTGTTCTCAAACCTTCCAACTTAAAGCATAGAAATCTTTCTGTCTAGAGATGCATTTACATTTCAAGTTAAAAACTGAGATATCAGGCTGAATGCATTGAAGCATGTGAAAGTTCATTCATTTTGTATTTGCGTGAAAGAAGAACGAGTTGCTACAAGTCACAACGACAAAACGAAATGCAGTGCACCATGAATTATTTCGTGTGGCCAAAAAATAAAAAAAAAAAATAGGCAGATTGTCCTGTTTAAGAGGCGACATGGAGTGACAGTGACCTTTGGCTTGTCCAAAAAAAAAACAGCCATAAGTTAGTTATCTAAATCCAGCAAAAACACTTGAACCTAATCTGATCAGAGACCAGCGCTTTCCTCCTTACACAAGTTAAACCACAGAAAAAAACGAGCTGTAACTTTAAAGTCTAGCTCTTCCTCATCCTCTTCTCCCTCCTTTTTGAAATATGAAATAGAATCGAGCGACGCGCCATTTTCTCTCGCAACCATGTTGCACCGAGAAAAACAAACAAACAAACGAGTAAAACTTCTTCAAGTGTAAGAAGAAGTGCAAAAGAATCGCGGTGCAACACCGACACACGAGCTCGCGCGCGATGATCATGAATTAATAATAAAAGAATCGCGAAAGGTCCGAAGGGGAGACACGAGAAGGGAGGAAATAAAGATGGTCAGAAAGACAGAGAGTGAAATAAAAACAGAAGAGTGAGCGTGGTGTTTACCTGTGTTAAGCAGTACGGGGAGTACATGGTTACTGCGTGAGAGTGAGAGAGAGAATATTCGCCGAGTTTAGTGCAGATGGAAGGCGGTCGGCCGCGGTCGCTGCATTGCAAGTTCGACGCGCGCGCTGCCTCGCTCCCTCCACGCCGCACTGCTCCAAACCCCGCCTAGGCGACTCAAAGTGAAAGCTACACACACACACTCACTCTCATACACACACACACACACACGAGCGCACTCTAAAGTTTGGAAGAGAGGGAACTTTCCTCTCTCTCTCCCTCTCTCTCTCTCTCTCCCTCCCTCCTTTCTGACTTCCTCTCTCCTTTTCTCTCTCTCCCATGATTTCCACACACACACACACACACAACAGCAACCGGTCCCATTCGGACAGACTTTGTGTGACTTTATGAAGATACCTTGCTGAAGTTTAGGTATAACGTTAAATCACACGTTGTTCGACGAGTTGAATCGAGTGGACCTGAAGTTCTCACCCATTTCATCTGCAGATCCTTTAGGTCTAAATCCCACAGACTCCTCATTACAACCAGTCAAACATCAGGCTGGTAAATCTGAATATGCACAATAATATTCTGGGTATTTGTTGGATTTTGTTACTCAACTTTACAGGCAGACAGCAATGTTTTAAAAGTAAGATTGTAATTTGTGACATTTTATTCTACCTGTTTGCTAGTTTATTAAAGTCTGGAATAAATCCATTTATTTCAAAGTGCCCGGCATAACTATACACACAGATAATATAATTATACATTGTACAATAATGTAGTGATCATAACTCTACAAACAATAATACTGTAAATGCAATAATTGTAATCGTATTTATTATCACTTTACTTTATCAGTAGTGTAAGAATTTTTTAAGAACCATGGCTCTAGACAATAGAATACAAAAATATAAATAAATAAACAAAACAAATAAATAAATAACAGATAGGCATGCAGATGAATGTACCTGGTTGTTATACAATGTGTCTTGATTTAGTTCGATGCATTCCATAAGATTGAGGAAAATAACAGCTGATGAGCCGCATTCATAAAAAGGGTGTGAAAATGATATAAAAATTAATAACACACCCCATGCGTGTCATATTGTATTACCTTGGTGTTAAAATGCAGGAAAACTGCAAATCTGGTCAGCAAGTCAAAGTGTTAAATTATGGTCCAATCATATTGTGAGCTGCAATTTAATTTCACAAATATATATATATTATATATATCTCATAACAGAACAATTGTAGGCTATACTGTTTTTATACATACTTATATAGCATGTTAAATTTTTTAAATACAGCATATATAGGTCATTATTCAATACAGATCTGTGTATAATACCAACTAAAATGTAAGTTGTATAATATCTACACAAAATGCATTAAAAAGATTAATAACAGGCCTAACTGAACGCAAAGAATCCCGCACTGCAAATGAGATACAAGTGTATGACAGCAACAGATATATGCGCTTGGAAGTTATTTAAAAAAAATAAATAAATGTATTAGACACTGAAAGACCCAAAACATGTCAGGTGCGCAGAGACAAAATAACCTATTCATAATATTAATTGCACCTAAAATCCTAAACCACTCTTTGCGCTGTGCAGCACACATTAAAACGATCAGTAAAAGAAAGTGAAGTTGTGGAGGCTGTGTCTGGGTGGGGAGGCATGGTGGGGTGAAGTCATTGTGGGGAAGCAGAGCTGAAGTTTGGAACTGACAGCCGAGGCCTCGGGATTTATGAGGCCTGCTGCCTGCACAGCACCACCACAAGCCACTGCAGGGGAAACAACGAGCAAAGCCAGCGCTGTGTGGCCAATTACCGCACACAGCCAAAGGAGAGAGGGAACGATGGAGGAAGCAGGCGGTCAACGGCAGAAGAAAGAGCGAGAGGGTGTGTGAGTGTGTTGTGTGTGCGGCATGGAGTTAGGTCAGACCACATCAGCTGTAGATAGTGTACTTGATTGAAAGTCGGTATTGGTGTGCGGTCACTGGCAACGACGGTGACCATGCTTGACCCTGGAGATTGCGCACATAAGTAACCCTAAATAGGGCAT
Source organism: Platyallabes tihoni (assembly GCA_030068045.1). NCBI lineage: Eukaryota > Metazoa > Chordata > Actinopteri > Siluriformes > Clariidae > Platyallabes > Platyallabes tihoni. The sequence goes on along the minus strand of JAQQZS010000008.1, from coordinate 15,029,505 downwards.
ATGTTCTATTGTGGATAACCAAATCAAAGCACTGAGATGTTCTAAACACACCAGAGACCGTGGGAGAATATTATTTCTTTTGTCACTTGTAAATAACGAAGCGTTTTCGTGCCAAAAGACAAAACCAGGCTAAGGGAGATTAAGGAAGGAGATTTTCCTACATTTTACCCAACACTTAAGAACACTCATGTAGCATCACTCCCTAAATGAGCCCAATGTTTAGCGGTCAGAGAGAGAATGAAACTCTCGTTTACTAACACATGGCTAAACCATATGCCGGGCCTCGTTTAGGAGCACTCAGCCATCTTTCTTACAGAGCAAAAAAATGCGCACGGCGTTGTGCATTAAACTGTGATTGCTCAGCAGTTATGTGCACGTTGCAGCCAGCATCTGCAAGGTGTTACATTTACTGAATCACACTTAAACCCTGCACATTAAATATTAGTATAAGTCTTGCACGCTATACTAAAAAAAGCTCACTGTGATCTCAGAATAATGAGTCGATCATTACAGGGGTTTTCATTAAAAGGGCTTGTTGTCCTTATAAAATGTGTGATAAAAATGTAATGTAGAGAACAGATCAGAATATGCGAGATTAACTTTGGTCTGCCTTTTCAGGATCCAAACTATTTTCTCGGATTTTCTCAGACTGTCACTAAACTCATAGATATCTCTTAATATCAACGAAGGCTTTTAAATGCTCCGCCTTTTCCCGTTCTTCCCACCAATCATGTTTTCCTATTTTCCCTCCGTTTTTCAGCTAGTCTCTGCACCCCAAGACATTAGATATGTTGGAGCAAGCCAGATTTTCTTTGAGAAACTTGGCAAAAGCTGTCTGCTGGAAACAAAAAGAAACAAAGAGTAGAAAACCAGCTCCCAGCTCATTAACAATCTCATTTTCAGTCATCCACAGACTCCTAGCACCATCCCTCCTTGCCTCCATCTCTTTAAACCATCCTTCAGTTTTTATGGCCATTTTATTTTGCTCTCATTGCTGTAAATCCAAATGAGCTTGCAGGGCGGAATTTTTAAAAGCTAAGCACAGTTTTTTTTCCGGGTGGTATGTAGTAGTTTTTAGAACCCCCTCGCCTCTCGTTCCCTACCCTCTCTCACTGTGGGCTTCTCATTTTATACAAATGCACTGCACATTATCGTTATAATTTTCATTCCCACGAGAGAGCAGGGCTTCGGTAGAGTTGTAAGGTTTCTTTTTTTTCTTTTTTTTTTTCCCCCCAGAAAGTGAGTGTGGAAATAATGACGGTAATGGCTTGCAGCTGAGGAGAGCTGTGAATGACATTATGATTGTGGCGCAATTAACAAGAGTATAAAAGTGCACTGTCCATCACTGTAATTACGGCTGACACAAATAACAAATCAATAATAACAACAATAGGGATAATAAAAATTGTAGTAACAGGGAAAATAGTAATAATGAGACGTACCCGGTAGGAATCAGACACAACAAAGCATTCCGGCATTCCAGGACCTCTGGACGGGTCTTCATTCACCAGAAACGTTTCGGTAGCCTGAAAAGTAAACAAAAATAAATCATATAACATCATTACAACACTATCATTATAATGCATTATCTCGAATATGATGAGGGTTTTGATACCAAAAAAAAAAAAGTTACAAAGTTAAAGTTAACCAAAACATTAAAGCACTTTTTTTACTATTATTTTGCGGTTAGCAATGAAGACAAGTCAGGCATTATTTCTCAGCCACCCTGAATAGAACCACCACATTTAACAAGGCTTCACACCGCAAGTGGGCTTTGTGCTCTACAGCCCAGGTGCTTTGTGAGCTTCTGTGCATATCTGTCTCAGTTTGGTTCAAAATAGCCCATTAATACAACCATGTCTGCTACCCTCTAGCCAAACCAGAGAACCCAACTGGTCCCGGTCCACACCTGCTGACTTTCCAGTATGTCTGTGACTTATTGGGCACCCCAGCACTCACACAGCGGGCCCTTTCTTCCTAATCGACCGTCAAGGTGGTTTGTTTTCCCTGAGTGTTGATCCCATTCATGCCAGTTCATTTGTATGCCGGGGCAGAGCCTTGCTGGGACCAAGGGCTGAATACGCTCCCCATTCCCATTTTAGCCATTAGTGGAATCATGTTAAATCACACAGAAAAGCATGGAATAAAGCCACAACCAGGATATATGGTGTGTCTGTGAGCAGCAGTGAGTCTCAGGATTTACCCACTGAATTACACTGTTATATGATCAGTGTGGATAGCAGGAAAGAAGTTGTCTCACATAAGTACACAGAATTGCGTGTAAGCGCACACCCATACTTATTTCATTATACAAGATCTCTGACGAAACTCAGCTTTAGATTGGGGCCATGAAATCACTGAACTGAACCAATCAAATGAATACGCATATAGAAATGTTTAGTGCTCAGGCATAAATAGACATAGCATTAAAATAACAGACATGCTCATGCACAGATACACAGATACACACATACACGCACACACAAACACACGCACACCGAGCACTATAATAAGTCCCAGACACTGGCTAACCGAGCTGTGGCTGCAACACGAGCTATTCATATCCACAGCAATGAGTGGTTACAGGCACTTTCCCTTTCACTCTCTCAGGCCTCTACAGAGCTATGAATGTCTAAATATGCATTCAAAGGCAAAACTGATTAAACTGCACTCTTATGTTATAAAGCTCAAGTACTTCTCATCTACACAATAAAACATTATTCAGAAATTAGGATGTATCCGTACACGTTCTTATGGAACTCTTGCTTTTTTCTCTCTAATGCAGTCACCTATAATATTCGGAAAAATCTGTAGAACATGTTCCAGATCGACTTTTTCATGCACTTAACAAACAAACAAAACAGTTAACATATTATCTGCATATAACCGTGCCGGGTCAACTGCAATCTATAAACTGATGGATGAAAACACATACTGTACATATGATGTTTTTTCCATTGAATGAGAATTTAAGACATTTTCAGTATATATTTATTTTTTATGTTTATAATTATTTAGCAAATGTTTATTTATTACACCTAATAAGCATTGCTGAAAATGCAAAACAAAAATGCAAGTACTCCCTTTTCTGTATTGTTAGTGCATGTGCTATGAGTTGTAATAAATTATACAGTCATTTTGAAGCTCTTCAGTAAACAACACACTAAACTGCCAATGGTTGGAACGTATTGGATATTACTCTTTTAAGTGCAGTTTGAAACACTTTTAACATTTTTGAAATATTTAAAAATATCCACAGTTTTGAAATTTGTATTGAGCAATTGCAGGAAAATGTTTTAGTACTGAAGAAAGACATGACACTAGAATGGTAAGAATGCCCATGGCTGTATATGAACAGATTTTGCGATGTGTAACCAAGCTGGGTAATGAAGTTTGATTAACAATATATAAGGAGAGAATTAAATGAGTTTGGGAAGCCAACAATACTGTTATTATTAGCTAGGTGTTTGATTTCACATCTAGGCACAGCTAAGCATAGGCAGGGGTAAAGCGCTGTTTTGGGAGATTAAGAGCATCAAGCATCTGTATGGCACTGAAAAAAACTACAGTACTCCATACAGTACTGGCTTGTACTGCATGCTAATGACACTGAAAAAAGTAGTCAGTTTTAACATGATAAATCAATATTGATATTCTTCTGAACATAAAGAATTTTTTTTAAGAAAAATATTTCAAAACAATCAGGGGTGTTCAAGTCAAACCAGGACTTTTGATTAAGCAGAACAACAAAACACAGATAAAAAAAAGTAAAAGCTACATTTGTTTCAATGAGTACACTAATGTACTTATTCCAGCCTTTCACATGTGCTTGGATACCATCAATGTAGAAAGTTTTCTCAGTCTGCCGGAGCTATGATTAGACTGCTTGCTTCACATCTGAAATGCTGGCCCCCCAGGAACTCCCAATCATGTGAAAATGGCTTGTGTGAGGTCAGGACTGTACAGGGATGCGGCAATAACTCCCAGCTGAGTTCCTTTAATGTGCAAGTGGTGTTTCTGAATGATTGTGTATAGAGGGGCCACAGATAGATATACATTTTTTCTGAAAACTGGTGACAAGTTGTCATTCGATTTTCAAGGATCAGTTGTTCCACTCAATGAATGTTTACGGAAACAACTGCCAACCCGGCCAGGATCGTCATTCACAGATATACGACCTTCTTTAAAATGTTTGCATCATTCAAATGCTTTACTGTGGCTAAGAGTCTCATCACCATACTGTACTTGAAGTCTTCTGTAAATGTCAATTAGTTTTAAATTTCAAATTCAAATTTTATTTGTCACATACACAGTCATACACAGTACGATATGCAGTGAAATGCTTGCACGACCGCCA
>JAQQZS010000008.1:14993690-15006049 GCA_030068045.1 Platyallabes tihoni | reverse complement strand
CGTATTAAGCATTTCACTGCATTTCGTACTGTGTATGACTGTGTATGTGACAAATAAAATTTGAATTTGATTTGAAATACATTTTTCACACAGGACAAAGCAACAGATGAAACTGTGTTGGATATCAAAGTAAACATTTCACTGCCAATTATGACGTGCCTTAGGCGCTGCAGAGCCAAAGTTAAACCAACAACAGATTATTCTCTTGAATGGTAAGTATACTAAACTGTCCATGCACCTGTAAAATTTTCAAACTTTTATAACTTAAAAGGAAAAATGTTTAAACGCCTGTAGTTTTATCGTTCAAACAAGTGATGCAGAAACCTCTAAACTCAAAGCCCTTTATTAAACAATAAAGCAAACATTTTCCAGCTGGGGACCAACATACTTATTTTGCTGTACTTTTCAGATATGATTTTAGCTAAGTACATGGGAATATCCTTGAGGGTCATTAAAGAGCCACAAATTATGGGCAGAAACCCTGAATGCCACATGATGTGTAATTATAAGCCTAGTTACAGTGGAATGCTAGTAGATTGCCAGTTGCATAGGTAATTAATTTCAGGGAAATAAAATGTGCTAGACTGAATCCCTTTGTTAACCTCAAGTCTAAAACACATCTCAGTTGTGTTTAGAGTTGGAGCTTGAAGGTGGCTCTTAACACTGAGAAGTGTCCTCAATGTCAATAAGACTCATAAATCAGTAAAATGTGTGCAACATATATTTCATACCTGCTCAGGATTAAGTACAGACAGAATTCAGTTGCTATTTAATATGTTGTATTGTATTATCACTCACATGTGCATGGTGTACATGGTGTACAATATTCATGGCCTGAATATTCAAGGAGTCGGTATTAGGATAAAAACAGCACTAAGTTTTAAAACCATAATTAACTGGGATAGAGGTGATAGAAGGTGACCAAAGTAGTTGCTACATGTGTGTGTAAAATGTTATTTGAATAGCTTCATCACCTTTGTAAAAATCCACCAAGACTCTGCTCATTCAAAGCTAAACTAAATTTGTGCATAGAAACATGATACACTGCAATTGTCCACTTTGTTCTCTCTCTCGTTCAGCCTCAGAAACTCGCTCCTGGCCTATTCTGTCTACCCACTGCTTATTAAGTTCCAAAGGTTTCTGGGCAACGTGAATGGGTTAATAAAAAAAAAAAGTTGCCAGGCATTTTTTTGGCACGCAACCACTTGTTTTTTGCCCAGGACAAGAATGTTACCATGGCATCAGTGGGCACCTCATAAAGCAAATCATTGTTGGGGGTTGGTGTGTGTGAGTGCCACACTAAATGCCCAAATGCCATGCCAGCATCCTCTAAATACTAAAGGGCACCTGGTGATGCCAGTCTGGTTTTCATACATATAATCTCACCCTTCTCATTCTTTCTTGCCCAAGCAATTTTTTTTTTCATCTGCCTGTCTATTGGCCTGTCAACCTGCTGTCTATTGGTCTTCTGCAAAAAATGTCACTGTCTGCCCTCTCACCTGCAATGCTGCAGAGGCCTGTCATTAAAATCATGTATAAACACTTGCTATAAACACTTACATAAGTCTAAACGATGCAGTTTTTAAAAATCTTATAATTTTTACCATATTTTCTTTTTTATTGGAGAAAATATGGTAAAGAAATTCAGTTACAAATATATTATTGAGAGATTTTTTTTTGCTAGCCCACTGTAAATATGCTGCAATAACAACAATCATTGTCATCATTAAACAACAGCAATACCAATAATAATAATAATAATAATAATAATAATAATAATAATAATGATGATGATAATGTTCTTCATCTTCTTCTTCTTTTTATTATTATTTTTTTGTAGCAGTAGTACTGTACATCAGGAGCTGACTAAATTTATGAAGATTTTACAAAAAACAACAACAAACATTTTAAATGGTAAAAGTAGACTAGCATCAATAAAAAACTGTACTCAGACTTTATTACAATTTAATTGCTGTAACAATACAATTCATAATATGGCTTAATAAATGATATAATAATTTTTAAAAATCCCAAAACCCTCCTAAATAATACATCCTGTTATATATAAACTTGTTTAGCAGTATAGATTTTCACATCAGTATAGACTTTCACATCTGAATATTCTTCGCAGAGAATTCAGAGTATTTTTTACATGTTTATTTTCATGATTCTAAAGAACATTATGTATATGCTCATTATTGAGGAATGTTAAATGTTACATGCAACATTACAGCATTGACAAACAAAGTGTATAAAAGTAGTCAGTTTAATAAAGGCTCAAAGCCTCAAAAACCAAGCTGGTGTATTTATATCGGGCTGAAACCGCAAATTATTTCATTTTAATTTAATGCTAATTATATTTTATCTCTCTGTTTGGTCCAAAAATTTAACTAAAGACAATTTTCTATTACTTTATAGAATACTTAGACACTGTCTGAAACACAACCAAATGTGGATTTTAAACTTGCCGACTGAACCTTAAAAAGAAAGTTTAAAAACAAGAAAACAATAAATTTTTAAATGTACTGTATATAAGAATGATTTACAGCCTATTTTACACACTTGTGGTTTGTGTTCCTATAAACGCATAGGCTACTATTGTGCCTAATGTTTCCTTTTCAGCTTTCCAACAGAGTGATATAAATATTTTCTTAATGCCTGGAGTAATGGGGTTAGAATATGCATGCCTGAAATAGGCAAAATCAAAACATTATTTGTCCTATCTAAGTTTGCGTAAGAGTTAGGAAAACAATGGCAAGATTTAGAGGCCTGCTGTTAGAGTGCAGGTTTTAGTCGAAGAGCTTGAACCTATTCACCTGAACTTTAGAGCAAAGAAAGTACAGATTTAAAAAATGCTAAGAAGTGATTCGTGTTACGCTACTGTTTGTGGAAATATAATAGTAATGTTCTGTTCCTATAAAAATTTGATTGTTAGATATGAAGTTTCGGTAAAGAAATTAAAGCGTGGGTTTATTTGCCCGTGCACTACAGTCAAGTCTTAGGGCTTCCTATTATAGGAAGCGAATGCTCTTACGCCCTCTGCTGGTCGTCAATGGGTAGTGAAAGTGCGTGTTTTGCCAGCGGACGCCACGTTTTGAGTAAATTATATAAAAACATATAAAAGGATAACGTGTTTAGAAAATAATTTCTCAAATCACGGATCCTAAGCCTGGAAATATGGATAATTTCGGGAAGGCGTACAGTCTCAGCTTTAGCACTTATTTAAAAAGCATATTACTTAATTAAAGAAGCGTTCAAAGCCATTATTATACATTATATTTTATTATGCATCATATTCTGCTCGAAATAAAGGAAATCCCATTATACTTTGGGGATCTTATGCTTTGTTTTAAGATTATGATCACACTTATAATAACACACGTCCATCCAACTGAGTATAAAGGACTTAAAACTCTGAATGCTGAATAGATATCACTTTACATTCTATCTGTCAATAACTACTCCTTATGAGTGTGCATACACACAGAAACACAGAAGCGTGTTTGGAATAATCCCACACCATGTAAAGCCCATTTATAATGAGACTCGACTGAGGAATAGAGAGAGAACAAGAGATTTTAGTGGGTTAAACCTGGGATTTTTTTTTTTTTTTGTCTTGGCACAAGAAGGTCTCGCTCGGTTTTTTTTATTTTTTTTTTTTAATACATGTGGAACACAGCTCCAAACAGATTTCGGAGCAAGACAGGTGCCAGCACAACCATCTGCTTTGAGTTTCACCCCCCTCCTCCACCGTCACTGTCTTCACGGCCAATCACATCTCCGCTTCTGCGCGCTTTCCACCAATAGGAAAAGAGCGCGAGCTTGCACGTGTAGGCACCTGGCTGAAGTTGAGATGAAGTACAATAGTGAAAGGGAGCTGAGGTGTTTAGAGCCTGCAAACGCCGAATATGTTAATTGAGCAAAAGGAAAGAAACTAGGTCTTGGTAGCATACGTAGAATTAAATGTACGATCTAAACCATGAGTAGAAACCAGCTTTAATAAGCTAGCGTGAGGTTACTGAGGCAGTCTGCTCCTCATGCTGTCCTAGAGCGAACCGAGAAGCTGTCTCCCATTCAAGAGGGGAAAAAAGCAGCTCCATAAATCACCTATGGAAGTTATATGGGCCGTGCTGCAGCCAGCGCGCTGCACGGAGCCGCGGGAGTGCAGCCCAAACACAGGAAAAACAAGAGAAGATTCCAGCTTTATGTTCCATACCTAGTGCTTGCTGCTTGGCCCAAAACTTCGCACGGGGTGAAGTGAACACCAATCACACCGAAACACACACACACCCCTGCACTAGATCCTTCTTGGGAATTTCAGTCTGAGCTGCGAATTCCTGACGTGTGAGTTCAACTCCGAGCCTGAAGTCCAAAATATTTTTCATCAAAATAACCGTTTTCCGGGCAAGCTTTCGAGTGTGTTTTCGCTCAGATGAACCGGTGTTATATGCAAACTTGGTTAACGCGAGGTGACAGGGCTCATTTCGCACACGGCGCCTGCCTTTATTAGCCCTCATTATGGCGGCCCGAGGCTCTCGTTTAGCAGAACCATGCTGTTCGTTAATGAGCTCATTCACACCAAAGGTGAGCTCACGAAGCGGGGAAGGGAGGGGAAAAAAGAGAACCGGAAAGCGACAAAAAAAAACAAAAAAACTGTTTTTGGGGAATGAGAAAATGCTATCAATGAAGAGATCTGATGGTTTATTTTCTGTGCAATTTCTGTAGGATGAAACTCCATGTTTAAACGGTCACTTAACTTGGTGCAGCGTTTGCAAGTCTTTTCAGGGAAAAGTTACTAATGCACACGCAAACGTGATGGAAAAGCCACCAAATGAGGTCATAAGCCTTTAAACAGTATTTCAAAGCAATATTTTATTACCATTAAGAAGACAATTATAGTAGAATATTATATAATATACTGAATTAATTAGGGGTATTTGGTCATAGCATTACAACTATTTATATATTTAGATGCAATCAAACCCACTGTTTAGGCCAAAGTATGATCTGTGTACAAGAATGCAGACCAAAAAAATAGAAGCAATGGTGTAAATTAATAAATTGAAATTAAACATGAAATAAATGATTGTGGATATATAGCTATGAAGATTATTTAAAACCTGACTAAGTAGTTCATCAAACAATATTGATCCGTAACTGGTTGTTAGAAGCAACTGTGATCGATTAGGTGTTATCCACAGTGATAATAATAATGTTTATCATTGGACACAATGGCTTCTGCAAGAGCAACACAGTCAGGCTTTATGCACTGGTAGAAACTCAAACCTCAAACCAGTTTTGTTAAGTATATTCAGTAATTGTAATAAGAGCTGGTGAGCTTTCTTAAGTGCAGGCCAGTTACTTATGTGTTTATTGCTGGACTTATTAAGGTTTAATAGGGGTCTTCACTGTGTTTGTGTGTGCATATAAATAAACATAATTAAACTTTTAGTTAATTCAGGCAAATCGATTCCATCCATATTTAGCCATTTAGCCGTTTTATTTCTGATTTCATCAACTATCAAACCTTAACCAGTAGCATGATAAAATGAAAAAAAAAAAAAATGCTGTATCCACAGCATTATTTTTAGTGTTATTAAATACAGTTAGATGAAAGCTGACATAGGTTTATAAATTTTTTACATTAATGACGGCTGATTTATACCCAGTGAATTCAAACGAGTTTAAGTGAATTAGGCTGGTAAAATGGCTACAAATAGTTGGTAATAACTCCTTAAAAAAACCTTAATAATGATTGATGGGTGGTGAGTTTTTGATGTCATGCCATATTCCTAAAAATATGTAGATGGCTTTATTACACATATTCCAGTCTGAGAACATTGTAGTAATGTACAAATAAATGCTAATATATTTGTAAAAGATGTGTAGAATGGTACACACCACTCTAGTTTCTTGTTTTCCCTGGTACAAAATCGCATCTGTTGTAATCTGTTTACTTAAAGGCTACATATGGCATAAAATATCCAGTCCAAATTTGAAGTGTTTGACTAGCAGTCACTATCCAGACTTCAATGGTGAGGATGGTCAAATTTATAATGTGTCTGATTTTCTGTTAATATAGGTTCAGAATTTTGTCTTGTAAAAAGATTTTTTTTTACACAGCAGAATTATTGAAAAATGCCTCCATGTCTGTGGGATAATAAAATAAACAAACCTGTTGTACAAAAATGTAGGGGCTTTGAGGGTGACTAGCTTGACATTTGTAACATATCTGAAAAATTTCACAGTAACTTAAGCCAAGAGAAAAATATGTTCCGTCATTACAAATAAGCACACTGTATGTACTTGATTTAGGACGCAGCTCTGGACCCCTGGACAGAAATCACAAATGACCAGCAGGGATTTCAAAAGAGTGCCAAGGAAAAGAGTACGAATTCGCAGGTGCTTCTTTTAAAGACAAATCGTTCGCCAGGCCATATTGGCACAGCTTTTCTAGCTCTAGGTGGCATTTGAAAATGTATCGTTTTTTTCTTAGATTTATTTTAACTTTAGATTAAAAACAGACAGCTTTTCAGGCTGTGAATATAAGTTTTCCTATAAAGTGGTCGATTTAAGGATCATGACAACCCGTTTGGTGTTGCAAAAAGGTAACAAACAAAGTATGATGTTTGATATTTCCAACAATGAGCTTGGAAGGGTCTCTATAAGAATTGTGTTTTAAGATTTTCAGTCATTCTTTTCCTCTCAGTATTTGTATTCATTTTATATATATTTTTGCATTCATTTTATATACAATTTATTCAATATTTTGGTGTAAAATATATTCAGTGGCTTGTAAATAACATATATACAGTGACAAAAAAGGGAGTGAATGAACCTTTAGTTCAGAGGCATTAAAATGTCAGACAAACAATTTGCCTGTCAAGAAATTTTGGCTTTTCATAAGACCAGAATATCTAGATTATTTTGCTTAATTTCTGTTAAGCAGTTTATGTCGAGGAATAATACTAAACACTGGACTTATGCTCTGAAAAGCCTTCATAATTGTTCTAATCTAAGGTGCTGTAAATTGGTGATTTTTGAGGCTGGTAACTCTAAATGAACTTCTCCTCTGCAGCAGAGGTAAGTTTTAGTCTTGCTTTCCTGGGATGGTCTTCATGAAAGCCAGTTTCATCATGGTTCTTGACCCAACCTTCGGGTTTTAAAATAACAACTGTTGTTGTTGTTACCTAATTCCATATGTGTTATTTCATAGTCTCCAGTATGGTTCTAGAATGTAGTAAAATAAATCCAAATTTGTGTCCAAACGTTTGACTGGTACTGTATAAATCAAGTGTGTATATCCATATTCCTTCACATATTCCTTCACATATTCCTTGTATTGTCCTGTGTCCTGTTGAGTACTTCTTTATTTTAGAGAGTTTACTCAACACTAAACCTGATGTTATTATACTGCTGCTAAACCATCCATGGCAGGAAACAAAAGAGTGCTTTGTGTTCAAATGGTTATGCACATATTGTGCAGGAAACCGGTACACATTAAATTGAGCATGCTCCTTGCTCTAATACAATCAGTATATATATAAACCAATTGCAGTGATTACATTTGTGCAAGAATCATACTTGATATAATGTGCCAGAGCTGCCAAGGCGCGCTATAACATCTATTTACTTAAACGTTGTGTAGTAGTCTAGAATCTGTGTCATTTATCATTGAAGTATATGAAGCAGGGGGTTTTACATTTATGAAAATGCATTTCAGTGGTAACTGTGAAATGAAATTGTAAACTTTTATTAAAATTGATTTAAATGAATTAAAGAGGTATTATAGTTTAAATTTTAGATCTGCATGTAAAAGGTATCTATTATTAATTTACCAAAATTATCTATTAGCCTGATAAGATCCTTAAACCAAATTACTCTGTTGGTATATTCAGTTTTTTTAAATTAATTGTTTCAATTTTTCAAAATTATTACAAATATTAAAAGGTAATAAAATTAATTAAAATTAAAACGCAGAATACCAAGCCAACTAGAAGACACAGGTGTTGCTTTTATCTAGCTATCTTCCGGTACATTCTGCTTGTTCGGTCAGGTGCTGTGGGCAACACATCCTTTATTGTAAGCATTTGGTGTGATTTCTACCAAATGATTTGACAATAACATCATTAGAAATTTACTATAAATTACTGCAATAATTTGATTAACTCTGGGAATTTTTCACTTAATCAAGCAAAATTTCCTGCAGGATTGTAAGAATGATTTTTCTATTTTTGCCTGATTCGATTTTACAAGTGATATAGGGTTAAATAAGTACTTTATGCTAATCTATTGTGGATGTAACTGAAAAACCATGTGCAGGCTAAAGCCAACTAATTTAGCAGGCTGATGTTCAATATTGTACAAGGGATGGTGTTCATGAATATGTAATTCAGAATATTATCTTTATTATGTTATGCCCACATTTGTTAACTATGTTGACATACATATATTTTATATTTATAACTATTTTCTGTGGTTTACAAATTGTAGCTTATATAGTAATTTGGTAGTAATTTGCTTTAAAAAATGTAAAATGTTTATAATGTATTTATTTAATTTATGTATAATTAATTTATTTAATTCCTTAATGAGATGACAAAATAAATTGTAAATTTTTTTTCATATTCATATCATATTTACTCCTAATCAGAAACAATATATTTAAATATTTTAACTGTTCATCAGAATTTGTCTTAAACATTAATGTTTGCACATGTAAAGCTACAATTTGTCAAGTAATTGTGTTGTTCTTGGTGAAAAATATATAGCGACAGAGTGTAGAGGACGTAGGGAGAATCATCAAGGCCTCACTGGGAGACGTCGCCTTGAATCTCATAGACGTTACCTGAACATACTGCACACTCAATATTCAGTAATTCGCTTCATTCGAAATGACTCAAAGCGAACTGGTGAAGGGAAGGGTGGGGGTGGCCATCTGTCTGTAGTGAGATGTAGGAGAGGAGTGAAAAAAAATCTGGAAACGGCACAGGAACCATAGCAACGCCAGAGAAGACCTACAGTAAAGCTTGTGAATGCCACTTTGTCTTAGGAAATGTGAACATTACTCCAGGTGTAGGACTGGACCTGCTTCTTCTCAACTAGCACTGAAAAAGAATGATACTTAAAAATGGACGAATGCTGTGCAGGTCATCTCCTAACAACCACAAATAAAATATGAAAAAGGGAAAAGTGGTTTCAGATCAGCACAAAAGAAGGCATTTGCCAACACAGTGACTCTGAAGACCTCATGTGTCACTAGAGCATATGGATTAGTGTTCAGCCACAAGGTAAATTTGCTCTTTGGAGATGTGAAAGACCCAACACTTTACTGGCGCCTTTGCCCGAGCGGCCTTCCAATTGAAGCGCCAAGCGGCTTGCAGTAACAGTGGGCGACAAGGGCACCTTGGGTTTGCAGATGTTCGGCCTGATGACAGATGGCTGTGGCACAGGCACAGGGAGCGGCGGGATGGCGTCTGCGCCAGCCTGGTGCCACCTGCACCCCTCTGCCAGTCCCCATCTCCATAATACCCTCCACAATGGAGCTGACAGAGTGGGCTATAGTGGGCATAGTTGGTGTGTGTGTGTGTGTGTGTATGGGCGATGACTCAGCTCGAAGGCATCTCTAGGTTCTTTTAGAGATCATCTTCTATATCTGCATTCTAGCTGAAAAACAATGATGGGCTGTTGCATAAGTGAGACTAGTACACACCAATAAACATTTGAAACCTAATTTGCATTTTATTAGAGCTCCTATGCTTATCAATTAAAGAGATACCCATAAAGGGAAAGATTAAAGGGTCGTAGACTGATTTCCAGACCTCTAGAGGGCACAGACCCAGACAATGGTGACATTTGAGTTCACTTATTGACCATTAACAGTATTAAATGCCTTTGGCAATGCAGTTGTTTTCAGTTAACAGTGCGGCATCCGATTGGCTGACAATGCCTGCCAAATTCCCAGTGGTTGGATGCACAAGCGATGAAGGGCGAAGCAGACAGAATGCAGGAGGCAAGTTAGCGAAATGTCAAACTACTCATTAATGTGGACACACACTGATGGGACATGGAACAGAATTTGCTCCAAAAGGAAGCGGAAGCAGCAGAACATTATGATATCATCACTGCACAGATTATTGGATATTAAAGTAGATGTTTCAGTGTCTAGCTCATACGAAATGAACTTCATTTGGATGTAAATGGAAGTAAATAGAACTAAACTTCTCATTATACCTTCCTGAATGAAGTCTAAGGCAGAAATAATTCACACATAGCAGAATATGGTTATTCGAGAGAGAGGCACATTGGCAGTAATTACCCCATCCATCTTAATGGAGACTGGTGGGCACCCTCTTTCAGATCAGTCCTCACTAGGCCTAGCATTTTGATAAATCTCTGCTTAAATTAGCCACCCTTGAAGCCTAGGGCCTCCTTCACTCTCTCGGTTTCCATTCATCATCTCATTAAAGAGTTAGGGCAAGACTGGCTGTGGTTCTCCAGGCCCAAGGGGAACTTTTGAGCCATTCTTGAGAAGACAGTGTGAGTAAGTGCTTTTAAATTCTATGGCTTGAGGGAGTGCTGACAATGAAGCAAATAGTGAAACCAATGCACAGCAGGATTGATTATGTTTTGTTGGCATGGAGTGCAGTCACAAGAATATTTCTGGCTATTAGCAGTGACAGGTCTTCTTTTGAGATGTGTAATTACTGTAAGTAATTCATTTGATGACAGTGGCTTAAATGACAAAATGACATGAACTTTGGACAGAATTTGCAGTGCAAAGCCATTCCTTTCTCTCTTTAGTTTAAAGCCTAGAACCACCAGAGAATTGTTGTCTCAACCTATGTATTTTTTTTGCACTGATGCCTGATGGATGGGAGATAATGTCTTTTTATCCCTTTCCTTTTCCTTCTCATGGATCCAGAATTCCAAACAAAACTCTTTATTGTGTGATTTTTTAAATATTAATTTAAAAAATGAGTGTCACAGCTGTAACATTTAGAGTTAATAGAGGACCCAAGAGGACATTTTGATTATTTGACTACTTGTACTGTACCTATTCTGAATAACCTTCCAGATTCAGAGTTTCATTTCTCAAAAAAAAAAAAAAAAAAAAAAAGGTATATACAGTATTATGCAAAAGTTTAGGCACCCCTTGAAAAATAACAGATTATGGGGATTTTTATAATTGAAAAGATGTTAAAACAGTCTCTCTTGGAAATGGAAAAAATGAATGGAACAAAAATAAAAAATAAAAACATTATTATGGCACGGTGTAAACGTTTGGGAACCCTATGAGTTCCAGAGTCTCAGATTCTTTTTACAAGGTTTCAGACCTTAATCAGCTCGTTAGATCTGATGCATGGCAACAACTGTCATTAGTAAATGCCAATTTCAAGGCTTTACAAATACTTCGACTCTTCAAACCTTGTGGACACACTTGCGGACACTCAACAACCATGGGTTCCTCTAAGCAGCTGGGTAAAACTCTGAAAATGAAAGTTATTGATGACCACAATGCAGGAGAAGGCTACAAGAAGATAGCAAAGCGTTGTCAGCTTGCAGTTTCCACAGTGAGAAATGTAATTAAAAGATGGCAGTTCAGGGGAACTGTGGAGGTCAAGATGAGACCTGGAAGACCAAGAAAACTCTTGGAAAGAACTGTTCGTATTCGAATCAGAAAGACAAATCACAACCCCCATTTGACTGCAAAAAACCTGCAGGAAGATTCAGCAGACTCAGGAGTGGTGGTTCACCATTCCACAAGACCTTCATGGAAGAGTCAGCAGAAGAAAACCTTACCTGTGTCCCCTATCATAAAATCCAACGTCAGAAGTATTCAACAGAACATCTGCAGAAGCCTGATGTGTTTTGGAAACAAGTGCTGTGGACTGATGAAGTTAAGATAGAACTCTTTGGCCACAATCAGCAAAGGCATGCTTGGAGAAAAAAAAAGGAGCAGCATTTCATGAAAAGAACACCTTGCCAACTATTAAGCATAGGGGTGGATCTATCATGCTTTGGGTTGCGTTGCAGCCAGTGGCACAGGAAACATTGCATGGGTGGAGGGAAGAATGGATTCCACTAAATACCAGCAAATTCTGAAAGCAACATCACATCATCTATAAAAAAAAAAGCTGAAGCTGAAAAGTTGATGGCTTCTACAACAGGACAATCAATGGTCCTAAACATACCTCGGAATCCACTACAAAATACCTTAAGAGACACAAGCTTTTTTGAAATTCAACTAGCATCTGCCATCATCGATCATTACTCTTAAAGAAACATTCATTCATTCATTCATCTTCTATACCGCTTTATCCTCTATTCAGGGTCGCGGGGACCTGGAGCCTATCCCA
>JAQQZS010000008.1:14933126-14952254 GCA_030068045.1 Platyallabes tihoni | reverse complement strand
ATGAAAATAAAGGACAAAAAGATGACACACAAACCTGCTTCCTCTGCATTTATACCAAACCAGTACACGACACCGAGGGAACGTGACAGATATGACTATGTTAACATCCAGCCTTAAAGCACTCCAATATACAGAAAAACAAGAACAAAGTATAAATAATAATAATAATTATTATTATTAGTATAAATTATTCTTAATTATTTGTCCCTGATGAGTAAGCCGAGGGCGATGATGGGAAGGAAAAACTGCCCGAGATGACAAAAGGAAGAAACCTTAAAATCAGACTCAAACGGTTACTCATCCTCAAGTGGGTGATACCAAATAGTATGATAATCAATCAATCCCTGCTATATTTGTGTGCTATAAGTTCTAATGTTCAAAATAATAGGAAAAGTGTTTTAGTAAATTATAAAGTCCACTTATAAGTCTCAGATCACAAACTCAGACCACAAAGGGAAGGATTACATGTTTATTTAGGGCTGTAGGCTTTAATATAAAGCTGAGATGTGTGTATTTAAAAAATGATTAAGACTCTCAGGTTCTACACTATATGCTGTGCAGTATCTGACTGACACCCACAGCACTTACACATTCACCCAATGGAATGTATTTACATTATATATCCGGCTCAATAGCTTGAAAAGGGTTCCTCTTTCTCTATATGCATTGCATAAGTAATGTCAGTATGACTCACAGCAACTGTATTGTGTTCATCTGTACCATGGTACATATTAACCCTGTTCAATAATAAGTAAAAAATGAGGCCAAATGTAATTCAGGGTTAGAATGAACACTATCCAAAAAGTAGTGCATGATTAGTGAAAAAAACAGTGTGACAGATCTGTGGGCAGAAACACCTTATTGATGAGAAAGAGCAGAGTAATATGGGTTAAGCTAACAGGAAGGCTACAGTATCTCAAATAACAACACTGTACAACTAATGTCAGGGGAGAAAGGGTCATCACTAAGTTTATTATGACTGATTCTGCCAATGTTGCACTGAGTTTTGTGTTAAATTTCCATAATCTGAAAACAAGCAAATGTTAAACTAGAAAAACGCAATTTTAAAAGAAATTACACCATACACCAGAAATACACCAGAAATTACACCATACACCAGAAATTAGCACCATACACTGTACACTCTAATTCTAAGCACACATGTTCCAGTTAACGTGAATACTAATTCGAAACACATGTACTCAATTACACACACACACACAGAACTCTCAACTCAATACATGCTGTGTGTAATTATTACCAGCTGATACCAAGCCTTTGTTTTCTAATATCCTGCTTTTGATCTTTTTTCTGCTACACTGATTCCTAACACTGCTTTGCTCCGTTCAGTGCTGTTTGCTGATTGCCTGACCTTCAGCTGCATCTGTCCCTGACACCACATGTAATGTGCCAAATGTTATTGAAAGATTGTAATTTTGCATGTGAAATTTTCCTAACTAAAAGGAGTATTCAAAGTTACTGTTTTTTGTTCTGCTGAGTTTTCCCCCCATTGTAGTGTGTTTTCTACTTAAATGTAAAAAAAAAAAAGAAGAAGAAAAAAAAAAGAATGATGGCTGTAGAGCACTTGCTGTAACATGATCCAAAATTTAAGCTTACTGTATGTCCTTTTGTCTAGAAGTCATTCCTGCCACAGATAATACTGCCAGGCCAAATGATGATAAATTGCTAGCTCAAGTCACCCTTGCTAATAACCGTGTATGATAAGAAACTTTAGTCGTTTGATATTACTGATGCTCATCAAGCTCTGTTTTTCTACAACACTATTGAGGACAGTGATGGTGATATTTACAGCTACTGTATCAGATAAAATGTAATGTTAAACTATTATTTAATAACAGAGACAGTGTTTAAGCAGATTATCAGTTTAGGGTAAATGTTGCTTTTAAACACGTCAGTTTAATCTCTTAATCTAAAATCTGTGCTGTGTAACGATTGACTGAGTGTATTTAGTATTTACATAATTTAAGCTTTAAGGAACCCTTTTTTTTTTTTTAACATACCATGACAATCTTAATAATGCTAATAAAAACATAATGATGGCCTAACCACAATTTAACCCCTGCATGGACTCTAAATTAGCAAATATAACATGAGTATATCTTGTATTTTGGAAATTTATTGTGGAAAATCTATTCAAGGTTTATTTCATGTTTATGCTACCTGAGATAAAATGGCCACTACACAAATGCTAGTTATCACCAACAGGGGCTCATCTTTGAACCAGGATTAGACTTGCCTCCCTGCTGGAATGCTGATAACCACAAAACAGATAAAACAAAAGGAATCCAGGTTTTTGACCTCTTATGTTGTGGTGTCCCATCCACAACGACTGTCCTGCATTGTAACACCACAAATTGGCAGCTGGCATAGTTTTACATTGGGTCTCAAGGTATACTCAAGAGCTGTATCTGCCCCTCTTTCGTTGCCTTTAGGTTCTAAGGCTTGGTGCCCAGTTGGAAAAAATGGGAAATTGTTGACCCTTACGACATGGTCAATTACTCACATACAAAGATATAATACAGTTCATAATATGTCACACAATGTAATAAGTCTTAATTCCTGTTGATGGCTTTACCTTTAAATTAATTTGTTCATTATGGATGAAGCAACCTGTATATCAAAAATTAGAGAAATAGCTTTATTTTCAAGCAAGCCTACAGTTTATCATGAAAGTGCTCACTTAAAATAATTATTATAATAAAAAATGTTTTTCTAAAATAAAAAACATCCAAGTTCACCATGTTGGTGGTGCTAGAGGACTTGAGTTGCATACATCAAAATTAAAGGAAAAGTAGCTGTGACTGTCCTCTATTAATGTGAACTATTTCATTAAAAACTTTTTTTTTTTTAACCTTCCTTATAATAATAGGAAGCCACATACATTTGGGTCTCTATGCACTCTCTTAGATAAGCAAAGTTGTGCTAAGTTTGCTAGCTAATTTGCTAGCTGGTTAGACGCTTCTTGTGTGACACACCTACTTATACTGTATAAGCTTGCACTATGTTATAAATATGTTAATAAACTCACATTCATTTTCTAACAATTTCTGATTAGAAAGTCAAAGGTCTTCTATGTATTCTATTTTATGTTTCAAAGTGATTGCATAATTGCACCTGTAACCATGTTTTGTGTGAATTAGGTTTGAAACCATTTTTTTTTTACTAATTGTTTTACTTTTTCTTTCCTCAAGAAAAAAATGTAAATCACTTGTTAAAAATATACTGAATTAAGCATAGAAAATTAACTAATAAAACAATAAATAAAATATATAAATAAATAAAAAACCTAATAAACTATATTAATAAACAAATTATTTAACCTTCATAATTATTTTCTCGAATATTGGTTAAGAAAGGTAGCTAGCAAAAAACAAGGTTCTTTTCAACTCTGGTACTGAGAAGAAAAATAGAAAGTTTTACAAACATCCATCCATATCACAAAATAATTATAAACTAAATGTAAACTTTTCATATCATATTCTACATGCACAAATGACAGATTTACAGGCTGTTCAAATATCTTTATTTTAGCAACATAACGAGCGCTCTAGTAAAATCAATTGTACTTTCCCATACAGTAGAGGAACACATATAATTAAAGATTATGCCGCATGATAACTTTCCACATGATATTACTGTATGTGCTATATGTTATACTGAGACGTTTTGCACAAAATATACAAAGTGCTGACACTTTGTATAAAAATGTGACTATATCAGGTTTTGCATGCTTTTCTCTGATAATAATAATAATAATAATAATAACATACCAGAGCCACACTGTTAATAAAAAAAATAATATTAAAAAAATTCATTTCTGAAAAAAAAAAAGCATTTCTGCCTGATCAGATTTGAGAATTCAACAGTGCTTTGGTAAAACAAACGACAATAAACCCATACACAAAAACCTTTTTTTTAATGCCAGATTTCTCACTATATTGCATGTCGATGTTGATCAATGACTATGATAAGTGGCAGGAACAAACGCTCTAACCAAAATCCACCCAAGTCATTTAATTATATCATATTATTAATCATATTATCATGGTACATGCAGCTATTTTTACTCACCCAACTATTATTTGTTCTACTCTGTCACACTTTGGTGACTTGCAAGACAGAACATCCACCTAATATGTTCCTGCTGACTGAACTAACTTGTTAAAGCAATTTAGTAGAGATTGTTGTGTTGCTTGCATCCGTACAAAATATGTCATACAAAAAAAAACATAATTGCACACTTAATTGGCATCGATGAGAACATCAGTACATGTCATGTGTTCATTATATGCTTTAGTGTTGATGTTTTTGGCTTCTTTTCTATCATAAAGTGATTTTACACACGCAAAATCATATTGTAATAAACTTTGATCTATTTTAAAAAGAAATGATTGTGATAGATTTTTGGATTTGCTGTTTTGGCAGCAGGGGGCATGGTTGAGTGCCAGCTGTGAATCAGAGTGAGAAAGGGAAAATGAGTGAGCAATGAATGATTGTCTACACCTGTGTGTGGTTAATGGCAGCCAATTTATGTTTTACTTTTCCTCCCCACTAGGCTGCCAGATGCCGAGCAGATGCTAGAGAAAGATGCAACTGGCCTTACCCGCCCTGACCCAGCTGAGCTTAACTTGAGCCAGATGCTGAAATGAATTTTAATTAATTTTGTTCATTTGTGTGTGTGTGTGTGTGTGTGTGCTTGAGTGCCAAACTACAAAAGGCACGAATGTGCTGTTTAATAAAATGAGTGCCTCCTGGGTCCTCAATCCAACTGAAATCATTCTTTTTAGCTCCAGCTTAACTGTTTACATAAATATTAATCCTATTTGTGCTTATATGCTCAAAGTATTTAATCAAAATGCAACTGTTTTGAACAGCACAAAATTGTTTTGCCCACTGAGAAGCATTTAATCTACAGAAGAAAAAGAAAAGGAACAAGAAGTTGTTGTTGGTGATGATGATAACAAAGGTTTTTTTTTTTTTTTTTTTAACTAATTCAATTAATTCTATAGGATGAGCTAGGATGAGATAAGATGACCAAGATGGAGCCACATATGTCAGAGGAACAATATGTGCATTTCTGCTGTTCTTTATAATTAGGCAGCAATCTGAAAAACACCTACTGCTCCTGCAAAAACAGGTGGAAAAAAGAGGTACTGAGCTCCTTAAAGAGACATGAAAGTAAAATAAATAAATAAATAAATAAATAATAATAATAACTTAATAATAATAAAAAAATTAATTACAGTATTAGAAAAAAGTCCTTTATTTGAAGAATTTAAGTCATTGCTTTAACAATTTATAAAATAACAAATATAAATTGGTGGTTAATAGAAGTACTTTTCACAAATTATTTTATTTATAAATAATTTTGATTGATCTATTAATACGTTTTTTTAGTAGGAGCACAATGAGGATGTACCCTTTAATTTTGATCCTGTGTGTATAATTTTGATCCTATATTGATTTCAGGAAAGCCAAATTATAAATTATAGGTTATACGATCATTCTGCTGCAGAAAATAATCAGTTTAAAAATATTTTGAGATGACATGATCCACTATTTTTGGCAAACTAGCTGTATGCTGAAAAAAAGGAGGCCAATGATATCTAGACACTATTTCTGAGAGGGTAAGCAGAAGCCATGGCCACTCTTATCTGTTACCAGGCTGATAACACAAACGGCAGAGCTGGCTTATCCTTAGTGAACTCGTTCCTGGAGCATTCATGCCCTCTACTTTTAGAGTATCAAATAACAACTGAAACTGCGTACTCAGTTTTCGTGGAGTAAATAGGGTTCTGTACTGTATATGAATCCAATCATATTTTCTTTGCCCCACATTGGTAGCTTTGGGCTCAGTGTATCTTAAAGTATAAACTCTATGTGTTGTGTAGATGGTACCTCTTTTGGTTACAGTCCAACTGTATTATACTTGTAATAATTAATAGAATCCTGATTCCTACAAGGTGAATTTCACATTCCGACAATAGACATAATCACATTTTGTGTCATAACATATTGTATCATGATGTATCTACAGTATACAGTGGCTGCATACAAGGACATTTTTGACAGTTGAATGCTTCAGAATTCAGTATATTATGATGTAATAGGCTAGTGGTCAGCTGTGTAATGAAAATGTGTTTGTTATCATGATACTTTCTTTTCTAAAGAGAAATAAAATAATGCAGCATTAATAGGATATACATATTGTACATTTACTATTTAGTTTTGAGGCAGATTAATATACAACAAAACAATTAGCTGGCCCCTGAAGTGTTTAAAAAGGCATTATTTTTCCATACAAGTTATTGAATAAATTTTTTTAAATGTATGTATTACTGCATTGCATATGTGCACATATAAAAAAAATTAAATAAACATGTTCATTCTGTCATATTTTATATTGACATAAAATATACTGTACATGTTATATTGGCACGCTGAAAATATTCACTTATATATAGATTATATATAGATGAATTATTTTATTTGCAATTTATTTACACAGAACAATATTTGTGCATTTTAAAATATATTAAATTATCACAAAATATATTTCCTTGCAGACACTTCAACTGCAAAACGGGCTGAAAAGGCATTTTTAATCTTTACATTGTCAATCAAAACAATGCCATTAAACATCGAATTCCCTAAAAATCACATATCTAAATCAACAATGAAATTAAATAGTTATTATAAATCATTTATGGAATATAAATACGGTATTGTAGGCATATCAAGTGTTCATATTATTATTTTTTTAAATAAAAAAAATCAAAAATCACATTTTTATTAAATATGCTTTTGTAAATTTCAGATGATGGGGTCCTCCTTTAGGTCATGTTTTAGGCTGCTGTAGATTTTACGTGGCAATACATGGTCATAGAGACAACCATGGCGAAGAGCTAGTGGTTTAAAAAAAAACATAAAAGAGAAACATTATTTTTGAGAAAATAACAAAATGAAATGTAAATATACAATAACCAATGAGCCTATCTTTACTACAAATATTAATAGAAGAAATCTTTTGAATTATTTAGCAGAGTTTGAAGACAGGAGAGTGGCTAAATTACCTCAAGTGCTGCGATGCCCAAAGCTACCCCTATGATGATCACAGCATTTGACTCAATAAGTTTCACCAATGCAGGGTAACATCCATTAATACTCTGTGGAAGATAAAACATAGAATCATATTTTATTAGACAAAAAAAGCTTGGGATATTAATAATTTTTTACTGAAATGCTTAGTTTTTTAAATTCAAGAAGTGAAAAATTAATATAGGTGGCACAGTGGTGTAGTGGTTAGCACTGTCGCCTTGCACCTCCAGGGTCCGGGTTCGATTCCCAGGCAGGCTCGATTCCCATCTCTGTATGCATGGAGTTTGCATGTTCTCCCCATGCTTGGTGTCCCACAGTCCAAAGGCTAATTGGTGTTCCTAAATGACCTGTACTGTGTGAGTGTGTGTATGTGCGTGCCCTGTGATGTATTGGCACCCTGTCCAGGGTGTACCCCAGCTTGTGTCCTAAGTTTCCTGGGATAGGCTCCATAAATACAGGATAAAACAGTATAGACGATGAATGAGTAAGAGTGAGAGAATATGAATGTAGCTAGCTAGCTATCTACTGTAGTTCCTAGTTGTGGATTATTTGATGGTTTGTGGAAACTGATTCTTGCAGTACTTCCATCACTATTAGTTCTTTTACCAGCTACAGTTGATGAAGAAATTGTCTCTGCTAACTAAAAGGAATAAAAAATCAATAGGATTTACCGCAACTGCAGCATTGTTGTAGTAACAGGGTTGTAGCTGACAGCATTGGGGTGGATACTGATTGTAGTTGTTTTTGACGTAAGTGGAATTATTGAAATCTGTATAGTTGTTGAATCCACAGCAATGCAGCTACAGTAGATGAGGACACAGATAGAGGGGGTGTTAAACACCAGACAAAAGTATAAGTATGTATAGTTAACATTATAAAACCTCTATTTAATATAATATATAAAAATATATATAAAGGTATATTTTAAGCAAATATATCAGACAAGACTTTGCTTACTGAGAATGCATCTTTAATTCATTCTTAATTAACACATAAAATACATTGAAAAAAATGGTATCAAGATTGTCTGATTGTAATTCACACACACAAAAAAAAGGATACCAACCAAGTCCATTGTGGTGTTCCACAGACCAGTGACATCTGAATTGGTGCCATAACCTTGTTGAATGCTTTCCACTACCTTCACTCCCACTTGTGTTATCAGAGTTTGTATCTGAGAGAGACAGAATGTACAGCGGGCATCATTAAACAACAGGAAATCTTAAAGAGTTCTTTGCATCTACAGTATAAAGGTTGTTTGTTACTGTACATACCAGTCCCTTGAAGACCACAATCACTATTGCTCCTGCGACCTCGACAATGAAGACTATCAGGATAATGACAAAGAACTAGGGACAGAAGAGACGGAGATGGTTAGAAAGCTAAGCAACAGAGTATCCAACTTCTGCAGAACAAGTTCCCAGCCACAGGCAGAGTTTGACATTTGCATTAGGGAGGCAACCATTTTTTTGATGTCAGTTATGCATATACACACAGTAACCGAAGACAATAGTGACAAGCTTGCCATAAAGGCAAACACCACAGCAAAAATCTAATAATTTTCTGATCGGTTTACGCAAAATTTTTGTTTTTCACACAAGAACACACACAAAATGAATAACACTGGGAGCCATAAAAATAAAGTCTGTTAAAAGTGAAATATCACTGGATACTGAAAACTACAGTATGAAACATGTACCCTGTGTCCCCTGGCTGTAGAATTTATTTTAATTAACTTTTAGAAAAGACAAGTACATAATTTTCTGACATAATCTCCTTGCATTTCACTAAACTTTGTCCATTTGTCAACAAGTTTTCATATTCCCACATTAAAAATGTTTTAGGCTGTGAGCCTTGAATGCACCGCTGTCTTCACTTCTTCATCAGGAGTGAACCTTCATCCTCGTAGGGCTGCTTTCAGGGGACCCAACAGGGAAAAATCTGATCGAGCAAGACTATAGGGCTATAGGGAGGATGCTTTAACAGACATTGTTCCAATGTTCCAATACTAGCCTTTGAGAATCCCAGAATACTGCATCAGTTTTCCAGTTGATGGTTGACCTAATGGTTTACTTTTTCTTGGTCGATGATTGAGGATGTTTCTGTTCCATATTCTGCTGTTTGCTCTCAGACTCGTAGTGATGAATCCATGTCTCATAACCAGTAATGTTTCTCTTTAAGAAACTTTCACCTTCCTTAGAGTATCGACCAAAAATTATGTTTTTTGTTTATGCTCTTTCGTGAGTTATTTTGGCACCAAGTTCAACCTCCAAACAAATTCCTGCATGTTGCTCTTCTTCCATGCAAATCACAAGTGGGGCATCCATTTTTGCTCACACTGCAGGTACAAATAAACTGATGTACCACATTCACATCTGCACAGCAGTGACTGGGGAGACAGTAGGCCTTAAAAATTAATCTATTAAAAAAAACATTTAAATTCAACAGAATTTGTTTCTTTCATTGAATTATTATTTTAAATGTAAATTGAGACATATGTATAATTATTAATTTCTACCAAAATGCCACTTAAACTAATTCAATCTGGAAAAAAAATAATAAAACGATTGACAGAAAAAGGTCAACATGCCATGAAGAGTTAGGATTTTCAAACTTTGGAAACAAAAGGATATTAATCCATACAGAATAGCATGTTATGATGCCAAACAGCAGCAGAGCTTTGGGAAGAATAAGGAGGATGCTGCATTTATGATGTTAATGTTCCAAAACAAAATTTTCCCCAAGTACAAATATATTTTCTGCCTCCCCACAAACTCCGCTTATGTCCCTAGCTGACTGGTGCCTATAGAGCTTGTGGAAGTGACATAATTAGTGATATAAGAAGTTAATATCGCTCAAGTGAAAGATAGTCATCAAAGCTTATAAAATTTACCATGCCAGAGATTTGCTATGTGGTGAACAGCAAAATTATTCATGATATATACGTAAGATATATAGATACTGTGCATGATAAAATAAGATAAAGTTTTGATAACCATGGCATGACAGATTACAACAATCTGACTTGATTGTTGTAATCTGCTTAAAATCTGTTATACCTGTTAAACCTGATATAAACAGTTTCACTTTATACAATTGATAACCCAAATTGATAACTTCTATATATCAAAACTTCATGCAAAACCTTATCAAAAACAGAAATTGACTTGTTAAGAAATTTATTTCGCATATCTACCATAAATGTATCAACATTTACCAATTTTTAAGATTTAAGTTAGCAGGAAGTGATTGACATTGTGCTCTTATTTATTGAACCTGGTAAGGTAAAACATCTCTTTCTCTTAAAAGCTGGGGGTGCACACCATACAAACACATTTATAGAATGGGTTGGATTACCAAGGGTGTAGCTGCACGCCTGCCTTGAAGTTAGTTAAATCTAAATTTAAACATGCATTTAAACTGTCATTAGATGTAGGGAGAGCACCGGCTTCACTTTATATCATAGCTCAATAGTTTCATAGAGGACAGGATAGTCACTCTGGCATATTATTAAAATTAAAATGTTAGACATGTTGTGTAGTGCCCCTTAAAGCTCAAAGCATTTTAGTCATTCTTGGTTTTGCTGTTTTTTTTTAAAATATCTAAAAACATACTGTATATAGAGCTCAGGATTGTGCAGTAGAGTGACATATCTTTTTTTCAGCACAATATAGAGGTGGGTAGAGTAGCTAAAAAATGTACTCAAGTAAGAGCAGCTGTACTTCAAAATAATATTACTCACGTAAGAGTAAAAAAGTATTCAGTGAAAAGAATACTGAGCAACTGTTTAAATCATAATGTCCGATAATTAAAAAAATATATATATAATAATTATATACAGTACATTATATTATATGTATATGCATATATTATATTATATGTATATTATAGTAAAAATTTTAATAATTATATATGCTAACTTTACAACATTTAATGAAACAGCTAAACTAACCGCGACATGTTTCCTCAGGTTAGAAGTTGAATTTTTATATGCTGAAGTGTCTGTCTGTTTTGCCAGACAGAGAAGACACTCTGAAGCATGAAGCGGTTCTTTTGCATTCTGTGTAAGTGAAACATGCATTGTATATGCGGCCAGGGGTGTTCATCCTCTTCTGTTGTAGCACTGGAAACAGATGCCTCTGCTAATTTTGTTTTCATTCACTGTCTACCAAAAGTGAAGATTTTTTTCCCGCTATGCCGCCAGTTTGTGTGTGGTCATGTGACTACATGTGGTTATTGTTAAGTTAAGTCATTTGTCACATATACATTACAGCACAGTGAAATTCCTTCTTCGCAAATCCCAGTGTAACTGGGGTCAGTACCAGGGTCAGCCATGATACAGTATAGCGCCCTGAAGGAGATAGGGTTAAGGACCTTGCTCAAGGGCCCAATAGTGGCGACCTGGTGGAGCAAACCTGGCCTAACTCAGTGCCTGAACCCTCTGAGCTACCACTGCCCATGCTACTGCGGCTGATTGATCAAACGTCATGTGTCATGAGTCATGTGATTGTTGTTGCTACGTCTGGTTAGTGAAACAGTCATGTGGTAGATCCACTGGATGTATATGTAGAATAAAGGGTACAAAAAGTAATGAGTCGAGTGTAGCCGAATGTAGCGGAGTAAGAGTAGCACTTCTTGTTCACAAATCTACTCGAGTAAAAGTAAAAGTATGGTGCAGTAAAACTACTCATAGAAGTATAATTTTTTCAAAAAGTTACTCAAGTAAATGTAACGGAGTAAATGTAACTCGTTACTACCCACCTCTAGGGTTTTAAGGCTATACTGTATAGGTGTGAGTAAGACTGGTAAGCCAGATCATGAAATTGTGACAAGCTCTATAATTCTAATGGGTTACCTCAGCTTTTTCTTAAAAGCTAACCATTTGATGCACTACTGGTACAATTATTTTATAATAATGTTTTTATTATGCTTTTATTAATATTTTTTATAATTCTTTGAGACCAAATCAATTGTGCCAATTGTCAGAGACAGTTGCCTTTCTGACCTAATTTATCAGGTATCTTCAATTCTAAATGAAAGAATAAACAAAAAACATGATAATGCAATTTATGCGCACATCCAACCGGAAAGATGTGCAGGTGAGCCGAGTGAGCTAGGCTAGCTAGAAGTCAAGTCAAGTCTCAAGTCTCATTTATTTATATAGCCCTTTATGCTACTACATAAACCAAAGGACTGAACATCCAAAAAACTATAAAATAGAATAAAATACAATAAAATACATAACATACATACAGTAACATACAATAGCAAAGTCAAGAATTAAAAGCAACAGAATACAAATACGTTTTAACACGAGATTTAAAAACCTCAACTGAGGATGCAGATCTAACATCAGGGGGGAGCGCGTTCCACAGTCTAGGACCAACAACTGAAAAGGCTCGATCCCCTTTTGTTTTAAGGCGAGTTCTCGGTACAAACAGCTGTAAACAATTGGAATACCTTTGTGCTCTACAAGAGTTTGTACGCACCAAGTCCTTAATATATTCCGGGGCCAACTCATGAACAGCTTTATAAACGTACAACAAAACCTTGTACTGGATTCGATATTTAACAGGAAGCCAGTGAAGCCTTTCTAAAACCGGAGTAATATGGTCCCTTTTTTTGACACCGGTATGGAGCCTCGCTGCAGCATTCTGAACCATCTACAGCTTCGAAATAAGTGATTGACTGATACCTACATAGAGAGCATTACAATAATCCAGACGAGAAGTGATGAATGCATGAATCACTTTTTCTAAGTCGGGAGCAGACAGAAAAGACTTCATTTTCGCAATAGTCCTTAACTGGTAATAGCAATTTTTCACCACATTTTTGACCTGATGATCAAAAATTACACTTAAATTTCTTATTTTGGGTTGAACATATGTTTCCCAAGAGCCAAGAAAATTGTTTAAATCCCTGTCATCATTGTTCATCCCGAAAACTAGAACTTCCGATTTACTAGCATTTAACTTCAGGCAGTTTTGTTCTAACTAGCTGATCACCTCCTTTAGACAGAGTACCAAGGATTGATGCACTAAGATCCAGCATAATTAAAGCTCATCTATTACCTAAGTCTGCAATGAGTAATAAGTCATTTAAAACTCGCAGTAAAGCTGATTCAGTGCTATGTCCTACCCTGAAGCCAGACTGAAAAACATCTAACACCTCATTATTGGCCAAAAAAGAAGTTAACTGAGTTGAAACTACCTTTTCCAATACTTTGGAAATACAAGGCAGCTTTGAAATGGGCCGGTAATTGTTAAAATCCAGATGATCAAGGTTAGGCTTTTTAAGAAAGGGCTGAATAAGCGCCTGCTTAAAACTTAGAGGAAAAATGCCTATATAAAGACTGCAATTAACAATAGCAGTAATACAAGACCCAGTGTAATCAAACGTCGCGGACATCAAGTCAGAAGGCAAAATATCCCAACTTGCAGCGGGGCGTTTCAACTTATCAATGATCAGTTTAATACCCTCAGTAGTAACCAAATCAAATTGATCAAAATATCTAACACTTTTTAAAATACCTCCTGTCAAGCCCTTCGAAACACGAAAACTACCTTTGATTGTATTAACTTTTTCTGAAAATACATTTAAAAACTTTTCGCAACATTCAATGGATGGCTATATTGATGCAGTGTGTGAGTTCAAAAACCAGTTAATAGATTGAAACAAGGTTTTTGGTGAATTTGAGTGCTGCGATATAATTTTTGAAAAGAAGGCTGATTTAGCATCCTTCACAGCCTTCTGATATCGCTTACGTAAATCTACTAAAATCTGCTGCAAAATCGTAAGTTTATCCTTTTTCCAGGTCCGTTCTGCTCGCCTTCACTGCTGTCTAAGCATGCGTGTATGATCATTTAACCAGGGCTGATGATAGAAGGATCTTCGGATGCATTATTATATTATTAATACTTTATAATAAAATGAATTTATCACTTGTGATGTATTAAATCAAGTAAATATTAACAGGAGTGTTAATAAAATTTAGGGCTGTAATGGCTAAGTGATGCTCAAGATAATGTGTATCATATGATACTTTTACTTGAACAATTTTCTTTTTTTCAATTCACTTACAGCAGCAAAACTTTTGTTCATTTAAGTATGCGCTGTACTCAACACCACATTGTAAACCTTGCATTTAGAAATGTGTGTGTGTCCTACTAAAATCATACAAAATAATTTTTTTCCTGTTAATCCACTATTATTATCCGTTGCAGTACTTTCCGTGACTATTTATTCCTCTTCCAGGAACAAAGATAAGCATTGGTAGGATTAAAGTCTGTGAACACAATGTAATGTCTGTGATGTAGGTGATATGATCTCTTGAGAATGAATAGATCATTATGCCACATTGTAGGAACTCTAAATGTCATTACATAAAACAGTACAATCTAAATGAATGTTTGGGAATAATATTAAATGTAAATAGTACCGTTTGGTTTCAAGCTTGAAGATAAGCAAACACTGAATGAAACCTGACCCCAACCATTAAGCACATTATCGACAATGCTCTAGCATTTACACTAGGAGAACTAATTAAAGGTTATCAGCTTCCTAATTACTCTATGATTGAGAAATACCTTTTGGTGCGATAGGATTACCCACAAGATAGACAAACAGAACAGCCCTTAAATGTAACCTTTGTTTTGAGACTGTAGTTGTATAAAAAAAACTTTTCATTTGCAATAATAGGAGGTCAAAAAATGAAGAATTTAACCAATTACATTTGTAACATTCTCTTCAGAACCTAGAGTGGAAACATATCTTTAGGCATAAAATAGTTTAGACTTTATGTAGAACACTGTAGCCATGGCAGCAGACCTACCGTAAGCAGCATGCACCTGCTCTCACGAACAGCCCCACAGCAGCCCAGGAATCCGAGCAGCATCAGCACGGCGCCCACAGCAATCAGCAGGTAGCCTACATTCAGAATCTGCTTCAGCTCAGGTGGTGCACCAGACAGGCCTTGTAGAAAGCTCATGATAGAGTTATTATCCACCTTCACCCAGATACCTACAGCCAAGATACCTGCTCCGGCCAGCTGTGGAGGACGAACACAGAAGGAAAGAGTGAGTCAAGAATACATGAAACAGCCACATTAGATCAGACTTTTCAAATTTTTAAAATCCATACAACTGCTTGATATACCAGATGGTCCTTTATTGGTTCTCCAGATGGTTATTCATAAATACGTATTTCTTAATTATATACTATGTGTGGCATCCAGACAACCTTATTCAAAATTCACCTGTTCATGTAAGAATTCACATAGGAACTTCATGAAAATCCAGTTAGGAAATCATTCTTGTCTGTTGAGAGAAACTAATGGGTTTTGGTAAATTTTCACATGCTAACCTAGATCAATAGCCTTCAGATTCTATAACTTGATTTGAATTTATTTGTGTTTTTTTCTGTGCAGATAGCTGGGTGCATAGGAGGCGTCATTGTCATTTTCAGTTATTTTGCTTTAGCACACTTTATATGAAAATTAACGATAATTGTAAATGAGCTGTGCCATGAATACATTTTAATTTGTAAATTCTGAGCAGTTGGCATTCATCAAAATACACACATTATCATTTCAAATTAGAAAAAAAAAAGTTTTTATTTACTCTTCCCAGGTTCACACAACTGTATTAAAAGATTAATAAATGAGGCCTAGCTACACATTTTGCTTCAATTTGCTTTTAGTGAAAATTGTTTCTTGACTACCATAATAATAATAATAAGGAATCTCATTAACCCTATTTGGCCCCAGAGATGTCGTATTAAGAGACTGATCCATTTGCATGCAAGAACAAAGGTCAGAAAACAAGGAAACAAATCCCCTTAAGACATGGATGATGGCGCAAGTTAATTCACTTACTTTGGTTACTTATTTATGTAGTGATGGATGTATTTCTAAACACAAAAAAAAACAATCTTCCCATGTTAAACACAGACATGCATTTTTGTCAATAAAATAACATCATTCCCTTCTCGTTTTCTTGGGTGCGCTTTTTGTCTGTAACTATGACTAAATATCATGATTAAACGAGACTGGATATGCATCCTGTGATGGATGAGCAAAAAAGGTCATGTCGCTTGTCAATTCAGAAAGCTTCTATCTTCTGCCAGCATTTAGGCATTCTAGCCCTGGTATTAAGTGATTGTATTTTAAGTCACTGGGATTTAAAGAGAATGAGAAAGGGAGCTGGTTACATTTAAATGCCTTTTTCCAGCAGGGTCTACAAGTGAGACAAAATCAAATACCCTTCTGTTGACTAGCACAGAACTTGCACAGAGCTACTTAAAAAAATTCTGCTATTAATTATAAATCCATTGTACTTACAAAAATGATGCCATTGAAAAGGAACATCATTGCTTTCAAAAATCCAAAGCAGCCCATTTTCACAGTGTCTGATGTACCTGAAACAGACATACATAGAGACATGGATGAATAAATGATCAAGTCAGCACTCAAGGCCTACTGTGTACTATTTTGTCCTTATATTGTATATGATATATGAAGAATTTAAATGAATAGTGGGAAATATCTGAGGATAGTGTAGTGAGTCAGTGTAACACATATCCTTCTGTTGTTACAATACGTGGTGCAGGTACCACAGATGTAATAATACTTATAAGAGCCCTTACGCCTGGCTTCTGAGGAGGTTAATGAAATAGGAGGACGTGAGAGAGCTTATGACATACGCAGGAAGACCTTTCCATTTGGAGATTGTGTGGAATTATTAATTGGGGAAGGAAAATAAATGAAAGAAAACTTAAAACAAAAAACAAACAGAGCTCCGCCATCTCTTTAGCATTGGATGAGGCTCTGAAAGCCAAAAATAAACTCTCCCCCTCTCTTAACGAGTCAACACTTTTAGAGTTTCAACTTTTAACTCATGCTAAGAGCGCACGCTTAACAGGTGGGTTGCTCACTCTCTCTCGCTCTCTCTCTCTCTCTCTCTCAAGTGCGCCGGCTTCTTCTGTAGACTTTGACTGGGTCTTTGCTTTTGTCTTTGGCCCTGATACCATACCGGGTGCTACCTACAAAGTGGCCTTAAATAGACGCACCGACATGTGCATCACGTTCGCACTGATTGCCTCTCCGGCCCTGTCGCTTGGTAACCGCGTGTCTAGGTAACTGTGGTTCTGCTTGTTCAGAACTCCTCTACGTAGCTACTGTAGTGTTTACTGTTTTATTAAAAAGGATGAGGTTGTTGGTATTAAGGATCTCCAGCTAAAGAGCACTCAAGCAAGAAACAACTGTTAATGCTTACTGTGATAAGTTATTCGACTGAATGAACATCAAGAAGACTTCTCTGTCAAACATACACCATGAAGTTAATCTAAGCAAAAGCAATTTTCATAATATTATGTTATTTTTAGTTACCAAGTTAGCGGTTATCACAGCTTTCTTTTGAGAATGTCTACTTATACCATGCAGATATAAACCCTATACTGTATACATGAACCACATCACTCATCACTTTACATTATCTTGCATTACAGGAAATTCAGACAAAGCCTCTAGTTGTTCACAATTAGAAATGATCATTAATCACATGTTAGACAACAGCAATACAACTGTAACCGTTGGCACAAAGCAAGAGGTTTGTCACCCTTTTGAGCAGTTATTGTAATTCTGGGAACATTATTATTATTACATAATTGTATGGGGAGTTATTACACATTATAAAAGAAAAAGATATAAAAGGCCAGAAAAATGGTGGAGAATGAGACCTACAGTTGGTAGTAATGCAACCTGAAGAACATGTAGACAGTGTTCAGTTTTTGGTAGTTACTATGTCCCCTTGAGCTGGAAGTTCATGTGAAGGATCCATTTACATTCACACAGACAAATATCAGAAAACAAGGAAACAAATACTACAACACAGATGATAGTCCAGATTAACTGAGAAACTATGGTTGCAGATTTGAATAGTGATGCATTTCCAAATATACTAAAATCACAATAAACATACAAAATAGAGATATTTAAAGCTGTATATATGTGATTATAAGGTTCAGGTATCATGAGCTGTACAATTTATAAAGTTCACCTTTTGTGGGACATTAATTACTACATGCAAAATGGCCAATAAAAAAGGCAACCTTCTGAGTATAGCTTAGAACTTTAGGAGAATACTCTTCCGATGAGAAATCATTGTTTTAAAAAATTCAGTTTAGTCCGATCACCTACCAGCTGGTCAGAAATGTAAAATAATGTTACCATATACTTTTAATCCAATGTACTTTCCAATGCACTATTCTGTTCCAGCCCTAAAATGACATTGTTATGCCGCCTTATCTGATGTTTAGGTTTGTGGATTTCCATTCATCATGCAAAAAGGTGGTTTAAAAAAAAAATCCTCAACTTGGCATTTGCATTTACCAGACAACCAAGATGCATTGCAAGCATGCAAACCATCAGTACATATAATGAAAAAGGCTCTGATAAATTATTCAACCTATACCAGGCTAAGTCTGGTAATCAGGCTCTGTCTAATCCAGTCTGATATGAGTGTTCTAACGAATAAAATTATGCATTAATATCTGGTTTAATAATATCTCTTTATTTTAAATAAGGTATATAGTTTTTAGATAGAACATAATGGCGGTAATAGTACATATAGACACATTCTAAAAGAATTTATATAGATTCTCTAATAGTTCAGGCAACAACTTGAAATAAGTGTACATATGCTGTATGACAAGAGAAAATAAAATCTTCTGTTGAGACAACAGTTTAACAAGGTGTCTCAAGGTGTTCACCTTGGGATTGTGATGAATCATGAGAATGGTAGCAGGTGACCCAGGAGGCCAAGTTATCATGAAGAGCTTTCACTTTCATCTCATTTCCAATGAATGTCACTGATTGTTTGTAATATTCTGAATGTAATAAATTCGTTCACAGTCATTACAAATGATTTCCTGTCTCGTCTTCTTCTTCTTTGTCTTTCAGCTGTTCCCTTTCAGGGGTCGCCACAGCGAATCATCTGCCTCCATCTAACCCTA
>JAQQZS010000008.1:14900828-14921050 GCA_030068045.1 Platyallabes tihoni | reverse complement strand
TGGGATGGGCTCCAGGCCCCCCGCGACCCTGATCATAGGATAAAGCGGTATAGAAGATGAATGAATGAATGAATGAATAATGTTTAAGGATGTTTGCTATTTCAACCATGATTTCAGAAAAAACCCATAGTTACAGGTGCCGATATCAAGGATATTATGCCCTACTTAAAACTACAATGAAATTTTAAAAAGTAACGCTTGTAGACCATTTTGCCCCACCTTTCAAGGTAAACGAAAAGGTTATCCATTTAGCCAAGCAACGAAAATATCCCAACAACATTACGTAACTAGTAAATGCAGGAAGTTACTTAGTGTTTAAAAGTGAAGGTTAATGACCCATGAATTAAAGCTTTGCTTTTCCCAAATAACCAGGCTACTTCCTATTCCGGTAAGTATCAGGAACAATTAATTACAAACAATACTACACGTTATGTGAATTAAAGTAATTTCCTTAGTCAAAATGTAACTCTTTACTTTATAGTTATAAGCGGAGTTCTTCAAGCATTACTTAAATTGCCCATTATGCTGTGTAGCACCACAACAGCGTTGGTTAACTTCTTACCTGGTAGCTGCTGAGGGCCACATACACCTGGCTACAGCCCTCATATGGACAGTGGAACATTTTCAGCATGCCATCTGCCTCAATAACTGGACCCTGACGACTTCTCTTGGACCTGAAAGTTGTATACGTGCACACCCACAATACACACCCATGATTTTCATCCCTAAGACTTGCTGTTTCAGTCTCACCAATCTTAACAATAAGGCAAACAGAAAGTAAGTTTAAAGTACACTTCATGATTATGAAGGCAATGACTCAGAAATCTCACTTTGTTGTATAACCCTCTGTAGAGCCACACAGACCTGCTGAGAGAGAATTGAACATTTTTCTGACTGCGTGATTCTTCACTGGGCTCCAACAGCTGCTTCTCACTCAGATCTGAAAACGTAACATATTTAATTACTGCATTTTACAATGTTTTTTTTTTTGTAAGACTATATTTTAAATATATACAGTATATAGAATTAAAAAGGTACTTTTAAGATCACATGCTGCACTAGTGAACTGTTTTAATGGTTACTGGTGTTGCTTTAATCACAGGCTAAGTGGAGTGAAGTAAATAATTCATTGAGTACCTAGAGAGCACCTACAGAGACGGTAGTGCCGCTCCTGATATGTCTTTAAATTGAGTACATACCTGTCATGGTATCTGTATGTGAAATGCTGTTCTGGAAAGTTGATTGGCTCATCTGATTGTAAGCCACCCCCTCTATTACTGCGCATGTGACTCCCTCAACATCTCCACCACCCACATTCAGCTGAATGCCTTCAGATGTCATGGCTTCATAACTGGATCCTGTGATTATGATCAGCTAGAGAAAAGTGAATTTAATACAGGAAGGAACCAATGAAGCAGAGTAAATCAATCAATTATTCAATCAGAATGAAATCTGACTTGCACTTAGACTTCTAAATAAATTATCTGACCAACAACTACAATTCTGCATTTTTTTTCCTTCTATAATCCAGCATTAACATACCCTAAGAGTGGCCTACCTGTGAGCCCTGCAATGTAGCATGCTGGTCTGGTAGCTCACAGCCACCCACCATGCTCTGCAATGCCTGCGTTTCATACAGGTCTGTTTGTTCTGGAGTGGCTGCTGTGGGAGTATCAGTCCCAGCTCCCGAGACTGATTGTGCTTCATTTTCTTCACTGTCCCTCGTCAAATGACTGGCTCCATCCGGTCCATGCAGGCTTTCCTTCAAAGCTGCTGTGACCACCACGCACTCATAACCATCTGTCCTAGGACCGTGAACTCCTAACATTTCAGGCTTTGAATCACATGCCTCCTCTACGAAAGGAAAGTTATCGCTCACTTCATTTTCACAACCTGCCACGGACAACTCTCGTTCTTGTTCTGCTTCCCACATGACCTGCTCTCCAAGGGAGGGTGAGGATGTGACCGCCTCAGTGTGAGATTCTGGGAGTTGACTAAAAGCAGCGGACATCCGTTGAGATACTTTCGCAGCCTCTGCTGTGGCACTCTCAAGCTCATCTTCTGTTTCAGAAAAAAAACATTTTTATATGTTGAAGCAATGTCTGCACAGCCACATCAGGGTAATATTTAAAAGAATTCCAGTTTGAAATTTTTAAACATAAAAAAACAAGACTAGAGTTATTTAAATACAAATAACTGCATGTATGTGTGTGTAAGCCAAATAGTCCTCATTGACTGCGTTTTGGAGAAATTTGGGCTTTCTTTGATTTATAATTACTCTTACAACCACACCTGCCAAGGACTTTTGGTTGCTCACAACTGTTGCTGCCCTCTGGACAGTTGTTTGCTCTGGCTGCCCATTGGTGTCATCCTCGTCAGACTCGCTACTGCCTCCCACAGGCCATGAAATATGCTGAATAAACGAATGTTCAGCATCACACTGCCAGAACACTGTTGTGGACAGGCCCAGCACTGGCTCCACAGACCGCAGCTCAGGCTCATGAGAGCACATCTGGCAGTGCTTCTGATACCAACTCACTATACTGTGTAAGCTTGTGGTGGCCACCTTCTTCCCTACAAGAAATAAAGGGATAGTTTAGGTATTTAACAGGTGGCCTTATTCAGAGAGTCTTACCAAAGCACAACATTAGAATCATATCCTCATGCTACTTTAATAGCTCAGTTGAAGTTTTTTTTAAATATAGTGTGTTTAACACTAGTCATTGTTGCAAAGCAGCTTTAAAGAATCAAACAATTATGGAAATGATATTGATACGTGTGAGGAAATGTGTATAAATCAGAAATATCACTTTAAAAATAGACACACTGGACATTTTTTTTTGTTTGGCAGTAAAGGAAAGTTCTCTCTACTATGTAGTTACATTCCCACAAGAGAGTCTTGATACAGGTCTGCCTTATACCTTGAGAAATGGTGGGTTAAAGCAAGCCGTGCAAAGTAGAGGTAAGTTACAGACAGCTACAGGAAGCCAGTGAAAGGAATTCAGAAAGAGAGTGATGTGGGAGAACTTGAAGAGATTGCAAGCAAGTGTTGCACCTGAATTCTGGATCAGGTGAAAAGGATGAAGATAAGGCAAATGGGGGAAGACCTGACCTACTGCAAGTGGCAGTAATGCAATCTTAAGATGACTGAATATGAGCCGTCAAGTAACCTCTGTATTACTGGCTCAGTGGTAGGTTTCTCGCCTGCCATGCGGGTTCAATTCTTACCCAATGCCTAAACCCCAGCCACTGGATGTAGCGCCAGTCCCAAGCCCAGAAAAAAATTGGAGAGTTGTGCCAGGAAGAGCAACTGGCGTAAAACCTTTGCCAAGTTGTGTGCAGATAAGACGGTCTGTTGTGGTGACACCCCGATGGGAGCAACCGAAAGACCACCAACAATTGAAGTGGCTTCGGTAGAAAGAAATGCCCAGATTGTTCTAATGTTTAGAAGAGAAGATTGCATGACAGTGTCAGGTGGACAGCTAGAGAAGAGGACAGCTGGTAGTCCTGAATTACCCCAAGGACGCATGCACTGTCAGATTATATGATCTGCACAGGAGCTGATTTTCTTTAAGTGTTTTGGCCATTCTTAAATAAGTTCTGTTGGGCTTCTGATTTTCGAATCTCCTACAACAAGAGTAAACATGTGAATTAATACCATGTACCAATCTGTGGCTTAGTTTTTAACACGGTCACCTTGCACCAACAGGGTCTGGGTTCGATGATGAATGGAGTTTTCCCCGTGCTTGGTGGGTTTCCTCCGGGTAATCGGGTTTCCTCCCAAAGTCCAAAGACATGAAGATTAGCATACCCAAATTGCCCATAGTGTATGAACGAGCATGCGAGTCCTAAGTCCCCTGGGATAGGATCCAGTCCCCCCGCGACCCTGTATACAGAACTTGTGCACGTGTGAAAGATTTTGATTAATCCATTTCAATTATTCAGAAGTTCATCTGAGAGTGCCTACATTTTCTGATTTGTGATAACTTTCTGTGCAGGTTTATGCATTAAGCCTTATAAAGTATTTACCTTTTTTCTGATTTCTACACAGTTCTGGAAAGTTCTTCCTGTCAAGATAAGAACAGAAGGTAAGAGCAGTATTTTATGATTCAAACTCTGCACCACTGTCATAAAGCGGTTGGAACACTTAAAACACTACAAACAACAGGGAGGACATGTTGCACACACACGCTGTATTTCTGCTGGTATCTGTCTCCGTACACCGAGTTCAGCAGGATTAAATACTCCGCGAGTCCCGCGTCGCTCATGCAGGTCTTCTGCCGCAGGTCGCTCCACACCTTGTGCGATTCTCCGAGGTACACTCTTCGGACATCGTACTTTTTCCGGGATTCGAGTCGTCTCCGAGCTCGGTCTGTGTCCGACAGCCTGGGGCGACCCCTGCACCGCCGCAGAATGGCATGAATTTCATTCCCGGAGTCTTTGGAGTTCAAACTAGCGGTCACTTCCGAGCACAGAGTCGCCATCTTTACATCAGCTGTTCAGTTGTTGTGGTTTTTCTTAAAGGGATTTGACCTGAGCGGAAGTACGACAGCACCTTTAAAGGAAGTAGGTTTATTTTTATCCAGAATATAAAGTGATAAATTTTACACATGACCGTGTTCGTTATCCATTGTTTGAGTTTGCGGAATGTTAATATCGAAATCACACAAAGCATCAATTTATGCTTGTTAATAAATAATGTTAACCACCCAGTCGCGATGACACCACGCGCAGCAATGACACGTTAAATATCCAATCAAAATAAAGAGTTTCTCTTGAACCTGGCCAATCACAGTAAAGTGGGCGGGTGCGCGGAGAAAACAAGCGCCTGGTGCCGAACTTGGCTAACCTGCTATAAATTAGCTCACTCGTTTGTTATTTAATATAGTGTAAATACCCTATAGAGACTGTTTTTGTTTTTGTCAAATAAAATGGTTGACATACTGAGTGTCGTTTTGCAGCGGTTTGGTTCACTGGTACAGGCTAGAAGGGATATAAAGCTGTCCTCCGAGCCGGAAAGCGGCACTCTGGTGGTTGGAGATGAAAACATCAGCAGGTCTCTGTTGTTCCTCACAGCTTTAACAGCAGCCTCAGAAATGGCATACAACGTGCTGTTTATCACACAGAATCCGTTTCAGAGACTTCCTGTAACTGTACAGGATTCATCTCTAAAGCTCGACAGTCTGAAGGTAAAGTTAAAGTTTAAACCAGGGCTTAAAACGGTGTTTCTTTTTTAAACATGTTTCATCAGTCTGTAAGTTTACAAGAACTATCCTATTAGTGAAGGTGGCTTAGTGGTAAGCACTGTTGCTTTGCATCTCCAAGTTCCTGGTTTGATTCCCGCCTCTGGTTTGTGTTTATGGCGTTTGCTTGTCCTGCTTGGTGGGTTTCCTCTGGGTATTCTAGTTTCCGCCCACCGTCCAAAGACATGCAGGTTAGGCTAATAGGTGTTCCAGAATTGTCCGTAGTTACATGGCAAACTCTTTATTTTGATTGGATAGTCAATGTGTGTGTGTGTGTGTGTGTGTGTAGTCTGTGATTGAAGGGCACCCCATTCAAGGTGTAAATTGCTTTGTGTAATTTTGTCTCCTGAGCCCCAGGCCCCGCAACACTTAATACAGGATAAAGCGGGATAGACGATGAGTGAGTTTTCAGTAGTCAGGAAACTATTCGGACTGGTTTGTGCTGATAGGAAGTCTATAATAACTCCAGTAATCAGCTATTATGAGCATAAAAGCAACTCATAACACCTCAAACCTCAAGGTGGCTGGACTACACCAGCAGAAGATCACACTGTATTTCACTATTGTTAGCCTAGAACAAGAATCTGAAGCTGAACTGAGCAATTAAAGACTGGAGAAGGACAAGATTATTATTATTTTTTTAAAAAGGAAAACAATCACCAGTTACTAAATTACTCAACTAAAAAAAATGCTACACAAATAAAATTGAACTGAATGTATTTGCATGATTGGCTGGTTAAATAACTGCATGGATATACAGGGGTTCCTAATAAAATGGACAACGAGTGTATGTTTGTCAAAGTATTGTTGATGTACTTAGCGATTCTGTTCTTTTGTTGGTTAGTGCGGTGTTTCTGGGGTGTTTGCAGATATCTTTTGCACTGACATCACATTGTCAATGCAGATACAGGGGCATTTCTTAGGCAAAAACATTTAAATGATCTCATGTATACACTCACCAGCCACTTCATGAGTGGCTGTTCAACTGCTCATTTACACAAATATCTAATTAGCCAATCAAATGGCAGCAACTAGTGCATTTAGGTATGTAGTCATGGTCAAGAGTGAAGATGATGTGCTGAAGTTCATACCAAAAATCAAAAAGGGAAAGAAATGTAATTTAAATGAATTTGAACATGGCAATGTTGTTGATGCCAGACAGGCTTTTCTAAGTTTTTCGTAAACTGGCACAGCAGCAGAAGACCACATTCCTATTTATGAACAATAAATAGGTTACACTTTACATGGGCTCCTGAAAATTGGACAATAGATTGTACAGTTCTTGAAAATTCTGGCATAAACAACATGAAAGCATGGATCCATCCTGCCTTCTATCAACGGGTCAGGCTACTGGTAGTGTAATGTTGTGAGGGGTATTTTTTCCACACTTTGGGCCAATTAAGCATTATGTAAATGCCACAGTTTACATGAGCATTGTTGCTGACTATGTCCATCCCTTCATGACCAGCAGCAATTTGACAATAAGTACTCACATGGACTCCACAGGCCACCAGATTTCAATCCAGTAGAGCACCTTTGTGATGTGGCGGAACACAAGATTCGCACCATGGA
This sequence comes from Platyallabes tihoni, assembly GCA_030068045.1. Classification (NCBI taxonomy): domain Eukaryota; kingdom Metazoa; phylum Chordata; class Actinopteri; order Siluriformes; family Clariidae; genus Platyallabes; species Platyallabes tihoni. Next base: position 14,914,235 of record JAQQZS010000008.1, on the reverse strand, counting down.
TGTGTCCGTTAAGTCTGCAGAGACTGCATGATGATATCATATCAGTATGGACTACAATCTATAAGGAATGTTTCCAGCAAATTGCTGAAACTATGCCATAAAGAATTAAGGCAGTTCTGAAGGCAAAAGAAGGTCCAACCCAGTACTAGCAAGGTGTATCTAATAAACTGTCCAGTGAGTGTAAGTTATGGTCACTATCAGCAGGTAGTCAAATACAGCAATGTAGGAAACCATAAGAAAAACTGAAACAGACTAAATTGTTGATTAAACAATTTTAAAGAAAAAGTCAGAATCTATTATAAACTTGATTATGTACAATTTTTTTCCATAATATGTTTGAAATCAGACTATGTGCTCAACCTGTATCTTTTATATTCAAGTCATTTATAGTGTTTTCCCCCCTTTAATATTCTCCTTTCTAGAAAATCAGGTTTGTTTATCCCAAGACATTAGAGGAGCTTCTGGAGGACATAGCGTCCCTTCATGAGCTGGTGCCTGAGACCGCACCGCTTCCTTCCTTGCTAATCATAGATGGAGTGGAGCTTTATTTTAAGGACAGGCCGCAGCAAGATTCTCAGAGCACAGCTGCTCACATTGTTGCTCTCCTCCATGACACTGCTACTTTCCTCAAGGCCAAAAATGAGAAATGCCAACAACCCCCATTCAGAGTCATTGTCTCTTATCAGCCTGAGTGGAAAGGACAAGGAGGTGACGTGTATGCTCCAGATTCCGTCCTCTTAGTACTGGAGCGCTACCTGCAAGTGAGGTGCAACCTGCACAAAGTGATAAATGGAGAGGTGGAGAATGCATGGCTGTTGTATCTCTCGGGTCCAGGACTGCAAGTTGAGGGGTTTGGTAATGGAGAGAGATGTCCGGGATTACAGTGGCGTGTGGTGTTGCGGCCTAATGGAACACTGGATTTCAGGCCAGAAAGTACACCAAATGAGGACCAAGTCCAATATTCTGAGTGTGGAAATAAAACATGATTAATCACAAGGCTTACTAGACTTTATTTTTTTTACAATACTTAAAGTCTTAAACTCTCCAAGTCTTATGTTTTCACTAATGAACCATTGTCTTGTGCTCACAATTTTTTCAGTAAGCTGAGTGATATGACAATGTGATAAATTTTGCCACAGAATTTAGAATTTTTAGGATAACATGATATCTGTTTATGCATGTATATATTTTATAAGGAATGTTTGTTACCAAGTGCCTGGAAGCAGCAGAGCAGCATTATATATTTAATATTAAAAAAACTACATTGATTAAGGTTTATCCCACCTTTTTGTACAATTTATGAATTAAACATTAATAGAAAAATATATAATGTATTTTTGTAGAATAAACAATCATCAAACTTTTGAAAACATGCAGCACTACTATATCGGTGTTTTGTGAACAAATCTATAATTCATGATGCCTACAGTGGATATAAAAATCTAAACAAACAAAGCAGGATAAATCTTGTCAGATGCTTTTCACAATTACTGTGAAAGATCAACCAGGGATTTAGTGGCTAAGTTATAGGCTTCTCACCTGCCAAGTAGAAGGCCCAAGTTCACATCGCAGCTAATGCCTCTCACCCAGCCAGTAGGGGAGGATTGGATGATTTGCAGTGCTGACCTCTTATGGGAGCAGCTGAAAGAACAACGTGCGAGCATGTGACTGCTCAAAATTAAGCTCATTCATATTAAACTTGATTCTGACGATTGATTCTGTTTAGCCCCAAATATAGAACTTCTGTGAAGCATTGTTCAACCTCATTTTATGACAGATTTAAGAGATTACTGTATTTCAATAATGAACCCTAACTTCAATCACACAGCTTTCTTGTAACTAATTTCTTCTCAATGATATTATTGAAACTGAAATAGAACAATCTGTATTGACTTTGGTCTGAATATTTTTCTAACTCCTAATAAATTAAAATATTATGGCTTTCCACAAGCAGGCTTAATAACATTTGCATCTTTATTTTATATGAAAATATATGCTTGTTTTTAACAGTTTCAAATTATTACACTTAAAATTTGGAGAGCTTATGTAAGCAAGCTTTACATGTACAATGTAATAAATGCTTTTTTATTACACAGAAAAATTATTTGACTTGCAAGAACAACACAAAGGCCTAAAACACAATCTAAATGTAAGTTTCTTTAAATGTAGTTTATGCTGTAAGTGATTAAAACTGATTTATCAGACAAAACCCCGAACCTGAAAAGGTTTAATAGTAAAAAAATAAAAAATAATTCATAATTATAGACTGTTTGTTTAAAACATATCATATGATTGACTGCTACAGAAGTATTTACAGTAGATTCTAATTAATCTATAAAATTATGTTTATTAAGAATTAATGCATTTTTCAGACTTAATAAACAACTTGTAATGTAAGATTGCAAATATTTTTTATGTGACTATGAACTGTATGAATTTAGTCAAGTTGTCTTTATAGTCTATATATGTCTCTAATGTTACAGGCCTTAAAATGGCATTTGACAGACTGATACATGTCAGCTGCAGTAGTAAACAGGTTTATAATTTGGATTTTTAATAACAAATAAATTGTAGATGAATGATACTTGTATTATGCACCAAAGTTTTTGCAAGTCTACACAAAACACAATATTTTACAGACGCAAATCATGTGGTCAAATGCAGAACAGACTGGAAGATCAAGTCATTTACACAATTAGACACCTTAGCTTTTGGTATTAGCATTTAAAATTAGCATTTTTTCCCTCCCATCTCTCTCCAAACACTACAAGTAGTATTTGGTGTTCCGTAAAAAAAAAAAAAAACAGCTGCCAGAGATTAATAAAAATATAGTACAGAAGGAAGCTTATTTATAATTAATTAAGGGTAGAGAGTCTGTCTCCGGGATATTCTTACTGTACATTCCATGATTGTTTCATTGTCTTTCTGATCGTTTCAGAAACAAGCACTGAAGGGACCCATCGCCATGAGCACAAAAAAAAAAAAATCCCGTCTTTTACACATGACTCCCCAAAGTTCATACTTGAACATCATTTTTACTTGTTTTATTTTGCAGGAAGTTTTTTTAAAAATCAGTAGCCAAAGTGGATAGGTGGACTAGTAAGTTGCCGCCTGTGTCCAGGAATCTCGTTTTTGTATTCATTTGCACAGATGGTGTCATTACCCATGTCTGTTATTCTGCTGAAGCTCATTGGACTGTAGTCCATGGAGACTCCTGAGTCTGCAACAGCCATGTAGGTATATCCTGGACCTTTGGAAGGCCACGTGTGGTTTGGATATTCAAGACTGGACTGTGATGAAAGTCTTCCTGATCCGGAAATTTGTGGGAGGGATCCAATATCAGAATCTGAGGCAGCTGTCAAGGAAGACCCTTTGCTAGCAAAGAGAACCTGCAGCGGCAAGGTCTCCTCAAAGCTGTCGTCCCTTTGCACTTCTCCTCGCGTATGTTGAGAGTTCTGGTTGAGGGTGACGTATGTGTCTTGTGATTCAAGTAGTGATGAATGGGAGAGGATCTCTGGATGCTCTTGAAAAGCCCTTAGCTGCTCCATAAACCAGTGGCTGTGTGGAGGTTCTTGCCATCTATCAATCAAACCTGCATCGATGTCCTGCGTTTCTAACTGATTGTCTGCTTCTAATATGTCCTGTGGCTCTTGTCTCAGGAAGTCAGCCGTTGCTTCTGGCCTCTGTGAATATGTGTGACTTGTCAGTGATGGTGCTAGACTGACTTCAGACAGCACCTCCAGGGAGGAAGGAAGCTCCTCGGTGTAGATATGAACTGGCCATCTGCTGCCACTACTGTGGCCAAGCCACTCCTGAGGGTCCAATCAAAATTAGTTAATGCAAAGTTCCTTTTAAGGTAAGCATTATTGTTTTACAAAAGTAAGCTATTCAGGTAGAGTTACTTTTTTGCAGTTAGCTAATATGTTTGTATATAAATGTAAAAAAAACTGTCCATAATTATTTTGAAAGGAATTGAAAAGATGTAAATTTTTTGCTAGTCATAACTTGGATGTGTCTGTGCTTTAAAATTGCTTGCATGTAAATAGTTAACAGATATTAGTACCTGGAAGTCACCCTTGTAGACTGTGAAAAGGCCTGGGAATTTGTGCTCAGGTGAAGGGATGGCAGGCCAGACTTTCTTTAGCAGGAATCTGCAATGGTTCACAACAACAACCATTTTATATTGTCGCTCTAATTTAGGTTCTGTGCCGGACTATTTATTATGAATTTGTACTAATTTACTGTTCATGACAGGACAAAAAAGTCATAGTGTATATTACGTATCCTACTGACTTGTGGTGGGACAGAAGCACAGTAAGAGAGAGCAAGATGAGGATCAGAGAGATGATGAGAACCAGTACCACAATCAAGGGGTCTAGTGAGGAAGAAAAGTATTGAATAAGAAGAAGTAGAGCAAGGTCACTATCCCAACAATAAATTGAATCCGGAATGATTAAACAGCGCTTAAACAGCATTTACCACTTGGGGATGTAGTCCCGAACTCAGGACCTGACCAAGCACTCCAGTAACCATCATAGGTGATGCCGTCAGGTTTGACACGGACCAACACCTTGTATTTGCTGCTTGGCTGAAGGCCACGCAGGGTGAATTTTGTGCTGGCTTTTACTATTTCCTGAAACAGAAAACAAAGGTTACAATGTATTATGCTAATTATCCATATTAATATAAGTTGTCTCTTTGGTGATACCAAACACAACACCTCATGCTGAAAAAGAAAATAGTACATTGATGGAAGACGGACATCCTAATACTGTAGATTTAATTCCTCTAAGACTTTGTTTGTTAGTAAAACGTATTAAAGATGCCATATTCTGAAATCTCCTGGTATAATGATTGGATAATATAGATTGGTGCACTGATTTTTAAACTATTTTCATTATATTAGGCTATCAAGATGATTTACCCCTAATCCTAATACTTTTATTATTTTATTTCGTCTACACCAATTTATGAAAAAAAAAAAAAAAGTTGGTCACAGTGGCAACAGTATGTTTTTTTTTTTTTTTACTAAAAAGTTCATGTGACTCAAAAAGGCTCCGTTCCAAATGTGACAACAGTGAATTCGTCTCATTTACCAGGTTTTTAACACTTTTGATATATTTCAAGAATGCCTTTGTGAAATTAAATGTAAAAAATGTGAGCATGTTTATGTTCACCTTCCTCATAGGACTCCCTTCAGCTACATATCTGATCTCATACATCAAACTGTCATCTATGTACTTTACAGCAGGAGGCAGCCAGCTCACGATCAGTTCCCCTTGTTTCTCTGTGCTCACTACAGTCAGGTTAGCAGGAGGATCCAGTAAAACTGGTGAAAAGCAAGAAAAACCTATTAACGTGGTGACTTTTAGAACAAAGAGTCTAAAATCTTCTTAATCTGTGTGAACTCACCAGCATGGTCAATAAAGAGGCTGCGGTTGTAGAGTTCTTTTCCCCCCTCAAACACACGTATTCGGAGAGGAGCGAAGTTTTGAGGTTTGGGGATATTGCAGAGAAACAACCTTTTACCACTATCTTGTTGTATAGGCAGTTCAGACACAGCACACACACTGCTGTTCTCATTCCTAAAAACAAAGAACATATTAGTTTCACGTTCACATCAAATACAATTGTATAGATGGATTTTAGGTCTATGTACAAAATGTCCAAAAGGTCCAAAAGTTTGAGACCACTTTAAAAATCTGGGAATAAAAAAAAAAAAAGAAATACTAATGAAATATTTAAAACAAAGCAAATGTTAAATATCTTGAATATTTGATATTGAGAGGATTTTGTAAGATTATTTTTTCTAGATTGCTATTAAAATATATGCAAAGTTATAATGACCATAATAGATGCTGATAATGACCAAAATGAAGCTAGATGGATTTCATCTGAAATGGACCATGGAGTCCATGTCAGCTCAAGTGCACATTGTCATTAGAGCAAAAGGTTGACATACCAAATGCTAAGAAGATTAAATTCAGGTTTTGGTCCATAATATAATTCATAATGAAAACTGTTATATGAAATTTGAAAAGAACACAGAAAATGTATAGATATGATCTTTTGCATTAGATAACCTGATACTTGATTAGATGTTATGAATTATTAAATTCAGCCTTATCCAACAGGTAACTTACTGGTATTGGTAAATGAAAGTGAAGGTGGGTTGGCTGTGGTAACTGGTCTTCCTCTCCCCTTCCCAGAAACAGATGAAATCCCTCAGTGTCTCAGAAAAGCATTTAATGTTCTCCGGCTCATCACGAAGCAACTGAATCACTGTCAGATGAGATTTTATTTTCATTATTGATTGATAATGAAAACAATGATGCACAAAACTAATTCATGTGCAGTGTATAGGGTATATAGGTCATTCTATAGAAAAGGTGGAATCTGGGTCATAAAAAATCTCCTGAAATGTACGGCTTCCATGTTCAAGACCACATGGTTTTCAGTTAAGTCAAATTCAATTAAATTTTATTTATTTATATTTATTTATTTTTATTTGTATAGCGCTTTTTAACGATTCCAAACCAGTTCATTAGTAGATGTAGTCAGTTTTTGTGTCCAATTTTTGACAATTATAACAATTATAATATCGAGTAACACCAATGATAGACTTAAAAGCACTGCATAAAATTGAAAAATAAATGATGACATTTCTAATCTAAACACTTCATCTAGTGACCTCTGAGTCAGGAACAATTTCAAATTGTCAAATTTATATTAAAATAAAAATCTCTTTTTGGGTAAAAACCCTTTTTTGTGTAATGACATAGTTTGGGCTGACTGATACAACTGATACATCTCATATAATGAATTAGAATAAATTATTGCTTCACGATTTTAGATGTTGATGTTATTGTGAATCAAATTAATTTCATGAAAAAATATCTTTAGATGAAAAGTATACAGTATGTTCAACTTTAATAGCATGGCATTTCCTTGAACTTGGCCTTTTAAAAAGATGCTACAATTTATATTGAACATTAAAGTAAGAAAATGTATTTCATGATTGAAAGTCCATACTATTTTTTCTGAATATACACAAGTAATGTGTCTGTTATGTTTGAAATTATTTTACCATCAGCAAAACTTAGTGACAGCACTTCCCACCATATCTGTAGACTGACCCATACACACAAGAGCCTTTTATAACTGGACAGATAAAATCTCGCCCTACCTTTGCTTTCAAAAGTTTGTCCCGCGTTCGCGACTAAAGCCAAAGAAAGTGTGCACAACACCAGTATGTTTATCCTGTCATTGGACATCTTTTGGTCGTGTAGAACAAAAGCGGTGCCGCTTTCTGTTCCTCTGCATAATTACGCAGTTGCCTGACGCGTTGTCTTCTGTCCAGCTTGTGTCTGAGATACCGCGCGTGCAGCGCGTTAGATAAAACCCGAATACCCGCGACAGAACTGTTTACTCGTTTTACAGTCACGCGGAGGCGGGACTTTAAAACAAACTTTTGTTTGTGGGCGGGGCTTCAGCTGAACGTATAGATTCTGTTATGGCGGCAAAACCTGTAGTTAGATACAACACACGTGATGATGTCGCACCTTGCTATTTTTAAACACACACACACACACACACAGACAGACTTTTAATAAAAATAATAATAAATGGGCATTTTATGATGGCTATATATGAGCTGTAAAACAAAGTCTACAGGTGTGTGTGTAGGTGAATTAGAGAGCGTGGACAGTGTGAGGCTCAGATACACAGACCGTGTGAGTACAGAGTGTACAGAGTGAGAGTGGGAGAGAGTGTGTGTGTGTAACGTGTCGTCTTATCAGCAGCTATCAGGCGCGCTTGTTTTGCGCTCAGCGAACGTTATCGCCTGTCCGAGAGCCGCTTTAACGCACAGATAAAGTGAAATTAAAACGCCCCAACACTGCCAGAATCCACCTTATTGTTCAAGCACGTCGCCGTCTCTTTTAATACTGACACTCACACTGAACTGTAAAGCTGCTGAATTCAATTTAAACATTATACAGTTCATTTCTTTACGCAAAAAGGGTTTAAATCCAAGGCTTCTATCCAAGAGCAAAACAAACAAACAAACAAAAAAGCACCTATCTATCATGTCTTACAGTATGTTGTTTCATTTTACTAAAATTTAGTTGGGTAAGTTTCTCCCTCATCCAACTTTTATACTTCACACTAAACAATCACCTTTGTTAGATATTGGTATTGTATACTATTATTATTATTATTATTATTATTCACAGCATTTGGCAGACACTCTTATCATGAGTGACTTACATTTTTTCTCTCATAGCACAGGGGTAAGAGCCTTGCTCAGGGGCCCTAAACTGCTCTGCCGTTTAAACCTGGGACCTTTCAATCAAAAGACCATCATCTTAACCACTGAGCTACCCTTGATGTAGGTACAGTATATGGTAATGTAATTACTATACATAAACATGTGCATAGTATGTGTATACTGTACATACTATGTACATACCATATAATGAGGTATTATTATTATTTGTGCAATACTTCCTTATTTCTGCTCCAAGTCCCATACAATATTCTGTTGTATATATTGTCAGATTTATATTTAAGTTCAATTATCTTCTGTTTATTCTTTTGCTTAATCGTTAATTGCTTAATTGCTGCTGGCCCCTGAGAGCCATAAAACTAATTTTGTTCTATTACTCCTTCTTGGTCTTTCGGCTGTTCCCTTTCAAGGGTCGCCACAGTGAATCATCTGTTTCCATCTAACCCTATCCTCTGCGTCCTCTTCTCTCACACCATGTAACTTTGTCCTCTCTCACTACATCCATAAATCTTCTCTTTGGTCTTCCTCTAGAACTCCTCGTGGCAGTTCCAACCTCAGCATTCTTCTACTGATACACAATCTCTTCTCTGAATGTATTCATACCACCTCAGTTGAGGTCCAAAACATCTAACATGGGTTCTGATGGACTCATTCTTGATCCTATCCATCCCTGTCATTCCCAAAGAAAACCTCAACATCTTCATCTTTGCTACCTCCATCTCTGCCTCCTGTTTTTTCTTCAGTGGCACTGTCTCTAAGATGTAGAGCATCGCTGGTCTCCCCACTGTTTTGAACACTTTTCCTTTCATTATCACTGATACTGTTTTATCACACAAAACACCTGACCCTTTTCTTCACCCGTTCCAACCTGCCTGCACACAGCTCTTCACCTCCTTTTCACCTTCTCCATTGCTCCGCACCTTCTTGAACTCTGCTCCCTGTAGCCTCACAGTTCCACTTCAGTGTCCATTCCTCTTGGGTTCCTCTCATTCACACACACATATTCGGTCTTGTTGCGGGTAACCTTCATTCCTCTGCTTTCCAGAGCATACCTCCACCTCTCTAGATTTTCCTCCACCTGTTTCCTGCTCTCACTACAAAGCACAATGTCATCTGCAAACATCATAGTCCATGGAGACATACTGTCTAACCTCATCTGTCATCCTGTATATCACCAAAGCAAACAAGATCCTTGATGTAGACTCACTTCCACCTTGAATTCTTCTGTCACACCTACAGCACATCTCACCACTGTCTTACAGCTCTCATACATGTCCTTTACGACTCTCACATACTTCTCTGCCACTCCAGATTTCCTCATACAATACCACAGTTCCTCTCTCGGCACCCTGTCATATGCTTTCTCTAAATCTACAAAGACACAATGCAAATCCCTATTACCTTCTCTGTTATTCTATCACTATAATGAGAAAAAGTCTTTTTCCTTTGTACTGTAGGTTCACCTGATTTTATATTAAAAAAAATTGAATAAAAAAAAAAAGTTTGCATGATCTCCCCGTACATGGTGGGTTTCCTCCAAGTACTCCGGTTTCATCCCACAGCCCAAAGATGTGCAGATTAGGTTAATTGGCAAACCCAGATTGCCTGTAGTATGTGTCCTAAATCTCCTTGGATAGGCCCCCTGCAATCCTGTTCATAGGATTAAGTGATGTTTCCACCAATTTGGTGTTTTCAAATTGCCCGTAATGTGTGTGTGTACACCCCAACGTGTACCCTGCCTTTTGCTCGTTCCCTGGGATAAGCTCCAGTCATTTGCAAGGTGTTTGAGTGAGTTTGTTTGTCTTTCCGCTGCTCCTGTTGAGGAGTCGCCATTCTGTACCATCCGATCCTCCCACAACTTGGCACAGGTTTTTACGTCAGATGCCCTTCGTGTCGCAACCCCTTTCATTTTATCCGGGTTTAGGACTGGCACTGCATCCAGTGGCTGGGGTTTGGGCAGTGTAACTGAATCTGGGCCTTCTGCATGGCAGGCAAGAAACCTACTACTGATGGGTTTAAGGTCATGTCCACAGATTTTTGGCTGTATAGTGTAGAACAATTGTTTTCATCTAGAATAAAAAAATTGTGTTTCTAAGAGGAATTGCTGAAGAGTTTCTTCCTAGATGTTTTCATTCATCAGAAAAACAAACTTTGTGTTCAAACTACTTGATTGACCAAAATGTAGTTTCCATATTTACAGTATGGCGAACAATCATGTCTTGTTTTTGTGTCTCAGGAGGTTGTGGGTTACCGGTGGCTACCAAGAAAGCATGCTGCAGGAAGCCCCCTTTGTCATGTTCACTTCTCTGGATAGTTAGATAAAACACAGCATGTGGTATACAGTTGTAAATCAGATGGTGACAGTGGCCCTCTGCACCCCAATATTCTTTAAAAAAAAAAAAAAAAAAAAGAAACACACAGCAAAGAGCTAATATTAATAAACAGTAGCCAAGCTTCTGAACCATGTGAGCAAATATACGCTTTATTAATGGTACAGTAGGTATGAGACATTCCAAAGCCCCCCCCCCCCAAAAAACCTCAGCAAATGAAACAAAATTTTAAGACCACACTATCTCTGCTGAGCTGTGCCAACGGATCATAACAGTTAACTGTATGTTTGGCAATTGATAGAAAAGAAAAAGGAGAGAGAATGGGTGGAGGTTAGACTAGATGCAGAGAGTTTTCTCTAGTTTCCCTTATCACAGTGACCAGGTCACATCACAAGGATGTAATTTAGACCTGGAAAGCATTCTTTTAACCAGAAAACTTTGTACGAGCCAGTATAGTCCATAGAGGTTGCCAATATATACAGTATATGCTGTCAGTGTTGGCACACATTCTCAATTACTGAATAATTCCCACACAACAGTACAGTTTCTCTTCACAACTGTGAACAAATGATAGGGATGCAGGTACAGATAGAATGCTGTACAAACTGTAGAAACACGACACACATTACCCTCTCTTTCAACAAGCCCTTTGCATGTACAGCTGGCTCTCTCATACACTACAGCCTTAAATACAGTTTAAACACACGAACATCACTTAAAAGCTTACAGTAAAACTTTAAAGCATACCAAGTCTGTAAAGTTAACTTTACATTAATTTCATACTTAAAAAGTGAGACGTTGTGAGATACAAAAACTAATAAGAATTAAAGGTATTTTATGCTTATTTGAACAAAATAAATTCATTCAAAAGCTATGTGACGGTGCCTTAATTATTCCCATCGAGCCATACTAAAACAACACTCCCTTCAACCCTTCATTCATGTTAAAAAAAATGTATATTTAGATTTCATATGAACACTAATATGATAAATATGAATCATAATTTTACTTCCTCCTGCCTTAATTTGTGTTTCACGCTTGGTGCAATGACATGTAGTTCCTGAAAAACCTAAACTTTTAAACAAAACAGACAGTATTCTACCCACGTCTGGCACCTTTTTCAGATTGGCAGTTGAAAGTGGGGCTATCGACTAACATTTAAAACAAACCTGTTCATTGTGGTCTAAGTCACAGAGCTCTCGTAAACCTTTTTCAGATGAGAAGAGTGCAACCAACAAGGGCTAGAGGGAATGGATGGGTGTGGATGGACGGACCTCTATCAGCCTGTGCAATGAAGTTAAAAAAAGCTGCAACAAGGTTTAAGAAGATTTTATATGATTTAAGATACTGTGCGCATTAGTTCGAATTCAGAGAAAATGCTTCTACCTACCTTGATGTCATGCTTAGTAAAAATCACAAACATCCTTTTTCTGTTGGCAGAAATGCTTAGAGCAATCATGCACGAAAAGACTATATACTTTAACTTAGTTAAACCAGATACATTTGAGTTAGAATACTGGATTTACAAATACCGAAGAAATGCAAGAAAGGTTTACAGAACACATCTTAATCCGCAAGAGTAAGTCTTAGTCAGACATCTAGTCTGAAGTCTCCACAGATGGGTGTGTGACACGGGAACAGAAACAAGGCTGCAGTTGAGTGGAATGGAAGTAAAATGCTGTGGGGTTTGTATTTTAACAGGCACAGCTGCCATGTCCTTCACTAGTAGAGTCTTGCAGGTTGGAATCTTTCAGGTTGGCGAGTGGACCACCATCTCCTTCCATAGTTTCGTTCATTTTCTCACAGATTACATCCACTAACCGCTCAAATACCTGCTTCACATTGATGTTGTCTTTAGCGCTGGCCTCAAAAAACTGGAATCCTGTATAAAAAAAATTTATTAAAAAAAAAAAAAAAAGCAACGGTGGAAGTGAACTTTATTCAAAAAGATTTTAATAAAATTTGTACATAGTGTGTGCAAAGAAGTGGGTTTTAGTTTATTTGCCATGTGTGCTGTAGTGTGTCAAGGATTCAAACGTCTATTCTCACCTAGTTCATCAGCTAGTCTCTGGCTGTCTTCTGTTGGAATAATCCGGTCATCCTCTAGGTCACACTTATTACCTACCAGAATCACTTGTGCATTGTCCCATGAGTATGTCTTAATCTGGGTAGCCCTAAAGGCAACACACACACACACAGTAAAGACAACAGTTTATAATGTGTTCTTCAATCACGATATACAGACTACTGTACAGAACAGTCAATACTCTTATGGTTAACCCAGTGAATCATAAAGATGAAACATGTCAACGGGTCCTGGCCACTAGGGGGCCCTCAACAAGACACTTCAGCATACACAAAACATCAAACCTGGAGTTAGATGGGCTACAACAGCAAGACGACCATATTGGGATCTACCCCTGTCTGCCAAGAAACTCAATCATGGGTATAGACTAACAGAAACTGGACAGTTGAATATCTTTCAGAAGAATGGAAGTTGTGTTGAATCTGTGCTAAGATGCATTGGAACTGTTTTGGTGGTTTGACATGGTGCATCACCTTAAAATTAGGGATGCACCGATACCACTTTTTTGGAAAACGAGTACGAGTACTTACATTTCAGTACTCGCCGATCTTCTTTCTTCTTCTTTGTCTTTCGGCTGTTCCCTTTCAGGGGTCGCCACAGCGAATCATCTGCCTCCATCTAACTCTAATTTCAGTACTCGCCGATACCGAGTACTTAATAAAAACATGATTTAAATTTACAGAAACAGACGCGGAATTGTTTCG
>JAQQZS010000008.1:14886011-14900728 GCA_030068045.1 Platyallabes tihoni | reverse complement strand
GTGGTATCGGTTCCCGGTATCGGGGGACTTTTAACGAGTACAAGTACTTTAAAAAATGTGGTATCGAGGCCGATACCGGTATCGGGACATCCCTACTTAAAATAATGGCTTTTTCCAAGTCTGTGACCTGTACTAGTGACATTCACTATGCATGTGTCAAGAAGCCCTGAACACTTGGGGGACCTCAACAAGTAGAGATTTAAAGGTGAATCATTATGCAATGCAGTGAGTGCAGTTAGGCAGTCATTATTCAGTGAATTTACCATTTCTCAGCCCAAATTTGGTCATATGCTAATTTCCACCAAATATTCAGGTCTCGGGTGGCACGATGGTGTAGTGGTTAGCACTGGTGCCTTGCACCTTCAGGGTTGAGGTTTCGCCTTCCACATCGGGCTGTGTGCATGGACTTGTTCTCCCCATGCTTAGCAGGTTTCCTCTGGGTACTTCACTTTTCTCCAACTAAGACATGCAAATTAGGCCAATTGCTGTTCCACAGTTTTCCGTTGTGCATGTGTGTGTACCCTGCAATGGATTGGCACCATGTTCATATGAGCACTGTGAAGCCAGCAAAGATCAACTTTTCTAAACTGTTTCGCATCCAACGTCACTGGTTAATGTCACTATGACTGACACAGTAGCACGTGTGAAATTTCTCTTATCTAAAGAGCAGAACAATTTTCCTCCTTGGCTTGCAGCCACAACCGGCTAGATGATATTGCTGAGATTTCATTATGTACTGCTAAAGTTAGGGTAAATGTTTTTCTGTTGTGCTTTTTGAGTGACCAAAGAGGCCACTTTAAAAATAATCCTTCCCTGATGTGTACAGGTATGCTGTTCTCTTTCATCCCTTTCCCCCTTACTTACCAGTCCTGTACAGCATGATATGAGTCCTGGTTGGTGACATCATACATTAGCAGGAAGCCCATGGCTCCTCTATAATATGCTGTAGTGATAGTTCGGTAGCGCTCCTGTCCTGCTGTGTCCTGGCACAAAGCAAACACAAAGCTAAGGTCAAATACACAGCACAGTAAAGTACAATGTGCAAATCTGTGGGGTAGATTAAGTGTACCTTTCTATTGTGAGCCAGCAGAGGGCAGCCACTTATTACTTTCCAGGTGTTAAATGATAGCAATAATCACATCTCAATGACTTAATTACAGTAAACATTATTGCAACTATGAAACATCTGGGAGGGGTTAATCTATGATTTTTGACACTTTAATAGGTCATTAATGCTGCTACCTAATAAAAAAAAATCTCATACACACTACAGTATCAAATGTTTACATAATAGTTTGAATAAAAAAAAACAAAATGACCTATGAGCTTAGGGTTTGCAGAAACACAATTCATGACAGAATAGATCAAACTATATTCTCTCAAATAATCACTGTTCAGAAATGTGATGAGAAAAAAGTCAACTCAGCATACACAAATCATCAAATCTTTAGGTATATGTGATACAAAAACAGAGGACCACATTGGGGACAAGGAGTCTGAGACCATCATGGGACATAGCCATAGAAACCGGACAGTTAAAAGTTCTTTCAGAAGAATAGGATTTATCTCTCCAGAGATATCTGTACTAAGGTGCATTGAAACTGCTCTGGTGGCTTGGCAAGGTGCATCGCTTTACTACATGCACTTCATCATCTACTTTACTTACTCTTCTTTACATCAGATCAGCAAACGACTGCATACAACAAAACATCAGTGACTTTTTAATGTGCCATTTATCAATTTCTTAAAAGCTTTGATCTGTCTAGCCATGGATCATGTGTGTTGCAGCACGATGAAGAGGTACTTTTTTCAGATGCGGATTGGAGAGATGCAGCTCTGGTTAAAGTGTATCTCATAAGTGAGACTGACACAGACAATGTTAAACTCTTATCCAGATATAATTATATAAAAGGCCAGGCATGAACGAAGTCACTGAATTGTCAGCGTAGGACACTCCAATTTGATAGAGATTTTTGTGCCTAAAGTAATTATGAAAAAATAGAAGAGCTGAAATCAGACAGGTAAAGGGTTGGCACAGCAACTATTCCACTGTCGCCTGGAAACCTGGTCTGGCACCCTCATTTGCATAAGAAAGACGGAGAGAAAAGGTTGCTGAGGAAACAGTAGTGCATCGCTCAAGCCCCTGCATGTGTGTCACGTTAAATAAATAAACACTTATAAGACAACATGCATAGTTTGCCTATAGCGCTATACTTAGCTTAATTTTCCAATTTATAAACGTGTTCATGTGGGCCCATGGTTTATTCCCTTTGGCTATCAACTCAAAAAAGGAGAGATACAAATCAATAAACTAAATAAGGATATGGTTTTCCCTGAGACAATCCTGTAAGAGAAGTCAATAGTGTAAATGTCATTGTGGCCTTTACAAATGTGCCATATCCTGTTTTCTGTGGACAATTCCCTGCAGCAGGTGTGTCCCAATACATAAGCGACACCATGTCCGGATAAATACTACTTACTTTATGCAACTTCTTTCTTTCTTTCTTTCTTTCTATCTGTCTATACATAGTTTTCTGAAACACACGAAAATGTGATGAAAGTGCTTATATGTTTTAAAGCTTATTCACAGACTTAAATCCACATCTTATCAATGTTCTTAAGTATTAGAATAACATAAATCGAGCAAGAGTCAATGCAGTTTTAATAAGAAAACCAAAGTAGGTACTTCCTTGCAAATTACCATGTACACTACTGGTCAATGAAGCAAAGTGAAAGTACTTGGTCTGTAGAGTCATGTTTCAATCTCCAAAATCTAATAACGATGTTGGTATAAAAATAATGAGGCAAACTAAAACTGCAGATAACTCTTGATGACCCTTGCCAGCTAAGCTTTCTGGCATTAGAAAGGAATGAGGTGTGGTTGGGTCAGGAAGCAGTTCGTGCCAACCTTTCTGTGGGCCCCCTGGAAAAGGTAGCACAAGCAAACAGGCCATTTCAGCTTTGGATTGATGCCACTGAGCACATTAAGGAGGCTCTGGAATCAGCGAAGGTCTGCAAGTATTGCCACTTTACTTCATCTGCCCGCTAGAAGAGTGCTAATCAGTTATCCGACCTGCTGTTACTGCTTTACTGTAATGTACAGCTTCCTGGGTGAGCTTAAGGTGAGCTAATATTTCAAATGGTAAGATTAACAGTAAAAGGTACAGTTTTAGATCTAAAGGAGTTTTAGATTTTCAAGGAAATTTGAAAAGAAAATGCCAAGGTCAATAATTCTGTACTATTTTTCACAGAGTCAGCTGAAGAAAGATTAATCATTAGCAGTTTGAAGGCACAGCAAATGAGAGATCCTCACGTTCCCAGGGGACAAATGTGACTCCCACATGCTGATCATAAAGCAGCATTTCGACAGCAATGAAAGCTGTCTTAAGACCATGAGCTGTTTCAGATAATCATAGTCTGCAGAACCTAATATAAATAATAAAATGTAATAAAATAAAGCATGTCATTATTATTTTTGACAAATTTTTGCCGTTATTATTTAATCATTAGATTCGGCATTCAGTCAGATTTACCAGAAATGGTGGGTTTCAGGTTTCTTAAGAATTAAAAGCTGAGGGAAAAAAATAAATATAGTAAATCAGTAAAACAATATAAATGTAATCATATAGTAGTAATATTTACTCATTGAATACAATATTAATTAATGAGTTAATATAACTACTATATGATTACATTTGTCATTTTACTGATTTTTTTTTCCTCCAGTTTTTCTGTTTGCATTTTTCATTCTTACGAAACCTGAAACGTGATGTTCCTGGTAAATCTGGCTGAAATCCGAATCTGATGATAAAATAAAAACACCAAACATTTTTCAAAAATAACGACAAGAATAAATAGCTGCGTTATTTACTTTCTTGATAGATATTGTTGTTATATCATTTCGTACATATACATACAGCGTATGTATTTCTTAAACTCAATGCAAGTAATAATTCTGAAAACTGACATTTCAGGACTAAAATCAACCAAGTTTCATACAGCTGATATGTGAGGTAGTCGATCTGTAACTCTGTAACACAAAATCACAAGTCTGCGCAATGCCAGTCCAGACAATCTGTTACAAATATTTTCTTTCAATTGTCTCACTTATCTATACCACTTTATTCTGTATTCAGGGTCGGGGAGAACTGGAGCCTATCCCAGGAACCTTAGGGCACGAGGTGGGGTACAATTTCATATAAATTCTGATTTGTGGTTAAATAATAGTCTGCCATTTGATTTGGGACTTCTGCTACACAAATTGAACACACAAAAAAACATGATGCATTAAATTTGAAATAATTTTTGTAAGGTTGTTTAAATGAGAACCAGATCTTTGTATCAATAATGATGAAACAACGAGAAGCATCATATGAGAAACATGAAAGAAAACTGTCCAGGGAACTCCCTTTTGGCTTTGTACATTATATCCACCACTTGTTTTTTAAAAAAGAAAGTTCAAAGTTTAGATCAAATATAAAGTTTAACCTGTATCCAGGAATGCATTAAAGCACAATATTGTCCATTGTAATGTCATGCAAAAACCTGAGAAGTCCAATGAATTATGCACAATTCAAGCAGACTCTACAGCCAATAAAACAAAACACTATCCTAGGCTCAGACCACTTGAAGCTCCAACATACTGTAAACAACAAACACCCAAGATAAAGATAAGAGATTTTATGTACAGTACAGGCCAAAAGTTTGGAAACACCTTCACTCAATGTGTTTTCTTTATTTTCATGACCATTCATAGTTTTGATGCCTTCAGTGAGAATCTACCAATGCAAGTGGTGATGAAAATAAAGAAAAACCCATTGACAGATGAGAAGGTGTGTCCAAACTTTTGGCCTGTACTGTAGATACATATAGATACTAGAGATGGGGGGGGAAAATCAGTTCAGTGAGGTGTCGCGATTCTTTTGTGTGGCAATTCATGTATCGCAACAGTTTTTAACTTAAAAAAAAAAACATTTAAAAAAAATTAATCTAACACATATATGTTTACATTTGAGGTGGTGAAATGTTGCCAGCTCTCTATTATCCTACAGGTGGAACTCTAAAGTACGAGAAGAGAAACTTGTTTGACATTTGTTTTGAATTGTGAGAAAAAAAATTTTATAAATAAAAACAATAACTAATATTGGAGAGGAATATAATAATATAAAATCATGATATTAACAGAATCGCAATACAAATCGGATCAGCACCTAGGTATCGTGATAATACCGTATCGGCTGGTCTCTGGCGATTCTCACCCCTAATAGATACTCTACAATAAGAGTTTGAGGAAACGATTAACAGACTTTTACTTAAACTTACCCAGATCTGTAGCTTGATCCGCTTGTTGTTGCGGAAGACAGTTTTGACCTTGAAGTCAATGCCTACGGTGCTGACGAAGGCTGAGGTGAAAGAGTCATCAGCATATCGAAAAAGGAAGCTGGTTTTGCCCACGCTGCTGTTGCCAATAATCAGAAGCTTGAACATATAATCAAAGTTCTGATCAGCTGCGTCCTTTTGAGAAGGTTGCTGCAGCAGGCGTGAGTCGTTCACTGACGCCATCTAGAGAACAAGACGTTAAAACTTTAAACAACAGATTAGCATTAATACATTAAGTTGAAAAAATAACTTGTTTAACTAAACTTCTTTTTTATTCTCATAAAATCTGACTACCAATATATTCCAGCTAAAGCATAATTACACTAAATTTAGCTCTAATCATTACACAAGAGACATGTTGAGCAAACGGATATTTAAAGTTTATGGTCTGCTCCCTTCCTAAGCAACAAACTATCCACTTGATTCATCTAGATCTGAATACTTGGTTACCCTCTGAGCATATCCTCCAGAGTCTGGCATCTCTAAAAAAGCTAAACATCTCTGCTAAAGGTGAGAGCAAGAAGAGAAAACCTCTCATCCAACCCTCCCTTACCCACCCTACTCTTATCTCCGCCTTTTTCCTCCTCCTTCGCTCCTGATCAATCAGGGCTATACAGTGCTCAGCTGGCCACTGGCAAGATGTCTCCATGGCGACAGGCCCTTAACAAAACATGCAGAGCCATTAGAGAGAGAGAGAGAGAGAGACAAGTACGCTGGGCACGACCTCTCCAGAGGTGCAGATATTATTATATAACCAAGAACCAGGATGGACAGTCATTGTTCAGCATTTAAGAAGAGGCCTTGTTTAAATGCAAACTCTGTCTGAGCACATGCTTCTAGAAACAGGTAAGTGTGTATGCAGAGGTTTGAAAGCCAGCCCTTAGCACTGAAGTGTCCCTGCAACAGAGACGTTCAAAGAGCTAGCAGAATGCATTAAAAGATCACCTGTTTGTTGATGAAGCTTTTAACATATGTCAAACATGTTCAGTTCCTCATAAGCAGCCTGCTCTGACAGTTAGCGAACACCACTGTGTGACGAAAGTGAAGTTTGCATGTTGGCCATATTGCAGGAGGTGTTGCAAATGTTTAAGGAAGAGGGCACTAGTGTAAGGGAGGCTTTGCTTATGCTTAAGAGAATGTCTTCTTTAACATTATCTAGAAGGCACAGAACGCTACAAATACAAATATTGCAATAAGATCTGATCAATACCCAGTGGAGTATTATGCATTAAAATTAAACAGTGCCACAAACATAGTAACAGGATCAAGTAAATCAGAACAAAAACAGCATTTAGTCAAAAAGGTTACATATGCAATACAATAAACAATCTGCAAACAGAGGCCATTCAGCATTAACAGAGCATTACCATATACACAAAAACTGTCCTATCCTGACTAATCAATAAACCTCAAGATATCCACTGATGACTTAATCCCTACCCCCATTTTTCATTAATTCCCTTTTGTCAGGCTGAATACAACCAGTAATTTTTAGTACCATAGAAAGTGTTAAATAGCAATTTCTTTGTGCAAACATTTTATTGTCTGGATCAGTATTGTGTTGTTCAGATGATTAATAGCTATCTCAGTGAATTTCAGAATTTCCAAGAGGCACATATTCACTATTTTATGTGAAAAACACTGATTACCCATATTGGCACCTGGAAGTTAGTTGGATATATTAGGCAGCAAGGGAACATTTTGTCCTTGAAGTTGATGTGTTTGAAGCATAAAAAACAAATGGCAAAACAAGGATTTGTGCAACTTTGACAATTGAGATGGCTGAACAACTGGGTCAGAAGTACTAACTCCAAAACTGTAGCTCTTGTGGGATGATCCCAGGTTGCTGTGGTCAGGACCTGACAAGGTGTTTCAAGGAGAGAAAAGCGTTAAGCCGATGACAGGGTCGTGGGCGGCAATAACTCATTGTTGCTTGTGGGGAACAAAGGCTGGCCCGTGTAGTCTGATCCAATAGAAGAGATATTGTAGTTCAAATCGTTGAAAAAGTTAATGCTGGTTCTGATAGAAACGTGTAAGAAGACAGTGTCACAGTTTGTTGTGCTGCATCTACCGCCAAAAATTGCATCCATTGTTTGAAATAAATAAGTGGACTTATCGATGTGCACACCGTCATTTCAGAGGACAGATGCATTCACATTAGAGTCAGATAAAATCCAAGTGGCGCGGTGTTAAAGTGCTCACCCCATCATCTGCGATCGCGAGTTCGATTCCCGGGTGATGCTGTAACCTCTCGCAGCCGAAGGTCTAGAGAGAGCTGATTGGCCGAGCTCTCTCAAAGGGGAGGGATGAGAGGTACTTGCTCCCACATTAATCGCGGCTCTACAGCCAATCAGGGGCGTCTGTGAGCTCACGTCAGCAGAAGGAGCGGATAGCGCTGTCCTCGGAGTGTTACGCCGCCCCCAACGGTGTGTGAGCGAGAAGTTCGAAAAGATGCGGTCGGCTGGAGTCACGTGGTTCAGAGGAAACAAGTGATAGTCTTCGGCCCTCCCGACTGTGTGGTTGTAGTAGCCTTAATGTGGGAGCCCCCTAGTGACGGGGAGGAATTAGACATGACTAAATTACGGAGAAAATCGGGAAGAAAATAAATAAATAAATAAATAAGGAAAGAACATAAAATTAACAGGTGTCTCCAAACTTTTGACTGTGGATGTATAAAACCCTATATATACACACTTCAGCGTGAAAACTATATGCCCCTCTTCTGAAAGTCATATAATAGCATCAATATTGGTGCGACTACTGACATCTTTAGAGGAAACATAATACAACACATTGCTGCCATAATTCAATTTAAAAAAAATTAAATTCAAGTTTAAAAAAAAAGAGAATAGACAACAATTGTTAAAGTGTGTATACATTTGGGCCTTTCTCTCTAAAAACCAAGTGTGGCTTAACACAAAGAATGCAACAGTTGTAGCCTATGTCTTGGATATGTCTGTGCGTGGTGGCTCTTGAAGCACTGACTCCAGCTGCAGTCCACTTCTTGTGAATCTTCCCAAATTCTTGAATGAGCTTCCATTTAACTTTCCATTAATGTGCTTTGATACAGCACCCAGCTTCTTTAGCACGTAACCAGCAGGTTACCTTTTGTGTCTTACCCTCCATGTGCAGGGTGTCAATGATCTGGACAGCTGTCAAGTCTGCAGTCTTCCCCATGGTTGTGTAACCTACTAAACCAGACTGAGAGACCATTGAAAGGCTCAGGAAACCTTTGTAGGTGTTTTGAGTTAATTAGCTGATTAGAGTATGACACAATGAGTCTCCAATATTGAATTTCGGGTTTTTATTCGCTGTAAGACAGAATCATCAAAATGAAAAGAAATAAACACTTAAAACAGATCAGTCTGTGCGTAATGAATCTATATGAGTTTGACCTTTCAATAATATTCTAATTTATTGAAATGCACCTGTATGCATTTAGACTTGTCCAGATTGCTCCATACAAACTGCTCCAGATGTACTGGTGATGAATTGTTGATGAAGGAGGGCTTTTTCTGAAAGCCTAGATGTAGAGTTGTATGTTCCTCACAGAACAACTGAGAACTGATTCTCAGGCTGGTTATACTGAATAGTTACCACCCAGACACCAAGTCTTGGCCTGATCCTATTGATTGTTTCACAGACTGGGCATCTGTCAAGTAACTGAGCAGCTTGTGGGCAGGATCTCAATTCACAGCAGCACACACTTCAGGAGTTCATGGTTTTAGCTTTGCAAAGCAGCTCTATTCAGGAAAAATCCTCTGTTGCATTGTATTATATATACACAGTACAGTGTGTGTACAGGTTTCAAGAAGACAAACCTTTATAATGCTACTTTTTCCTATTAAGTGTAGTGTACAGTACAAAGTGTGCAGATTTGACAGTGGCCATTTTTCATAGTCGAGTAAGACTTCAGTACAAAATCATAAACACACACAGCTAGCTCTCGCTCTCTCTCTCTCTCTCTCTCTTAATATATCATCTGTATCTTTTACAAGCGTCTTATTTACCAAGGATCTAATCCAGGCGGAAGTTTGGGCTGGAATTCAAACTCATCTGGATCCTGTTTGAGGCGACAAAATATTAACTATCCCTAAAATGTAAGTTTAAACACAAACGGTAAACATTCAGCCTTGAGGAATGCAACAACTAAGATAAAAAAAAAAACTATTCG
This sequence comes from Platyallabes tihoni, assembly GCA_030068045.1. Taxonomy (NCBI): domain Eukaryota; kingdom Metazoa; phylum Chordata; class Actinopteri; order Siluriformes; family Clariidae; genus Platyallabes; species Platyallabes tihoni. Next base: position 14,891,175 of record JAQQZS010000008.1, on the reverse strand, counting down.
TTACACACGTCTTGCGTAGTTTCAAAGAGAAACTGAAATCACACGACCCGCAAAAAACCCCACACCAAGATAAAGTTCCGGTGCCTACCTCCTGAGAGTGAGAAACGCGCAGTGAGAATCCGCCTTGTCCGTGCTGCTCTTACCGGATATTTACCGCTCAGTAAGGAGGGCGCGCGGCCGTTGCTAGGCTGCGGCGTGCACGCGGACCCTAGCTGAGCTTCCGGGTGTGCGGTGTGTGTGTGAGAGAGAGACAGCTGCCCTACCCCCGACCTTCCCAGTCCACTCTTATCCACCTTCAGCCACGTCCCAAGCCACACTTTGCGTCACTCAAGAGCAGCATGCAAATATATATGCAAATAAAATGAAAATAAAGGTAACGATATGCCAGTTTATCAGATGCAGGTGCAGTTCAGTGTAGCATCTCTATCTCCTTTTGTACATAGTGCATACAAAAACAACAACGACAAGAGACGGCTGTGTGTAAAAATTCCACGAGATCAGTTGTTTTTTATGGGACGGTCAATATGCTACCACCCACAATCAAACTACCACCACCACCACCACCTCCTCCTCCTCCTTTTTACACATTGATCAGCCATAAGATTATGACCATCCGCCTGATACTGTATTGAGTAGGTCTTCCCTACTACCACCCAAAAAGTGGTGGACTCTTTTCTGACACCTTTTTTTATGGGAACCATGGAAAGATGTCAGAAAACAGCTGTCAGGATAGACTGGATTACACAAACACTAAAACTGCAGCTTTTGTGGGATGTTCTGCATTTGATCGGTCTACATGGGCCAACCTTCATTCCCCATCAGTAAGACTTCACCACCCTTGACCCTGTTGTCGGTTCACCAGTTTTCCTTCCTTGGACCACTATTGGTAGGTCCTGACCACTGCAATTTCCCACAAAAGCTGCAGTTTTGGTGTTTCTCTGATCCAGATGTCTAGCCATCAGATTTTGCTCCCCCAAATTGTGACACTTGCCCATGTTTTTCTGCTTCCAACACATCGACTTCAGCTATAAAATATCAATTTGCTGGCTAATATATCCTGGGTGGATATCTGTAGATGCTACTGTAATGAGATGTGATAAGGGCCAAATTGTGATGGGTGATAGGCTGGTCAGGTCAACTCCAATACTACCCACCTATTGCATGCAGTGTCTGTCCCAAGTCCGGTTAGAAAAATGGGAGGGTTGTGTCTAAGGGAATCTGGCGTAAAACCTGCACATAACCGGTAAACATTGCAGCTCTTGTAGAATATTTCTTTTATGCAGTGGTCAGGACGTAACAAAAGTGGTCCAAGGATGGAAAACCAGTAAACCGGAGACAGAGTTCATGGGTGGCCAAGGCCCATTGATGCATGTGCCCCATTGATGCATGCCGATACAACAGAAGAGCTACTTTAGCTCAAATTGTTGACTTTCCCTAGAAATGTGTCAGAACACAAAGCATATTACTATTTTGGTGGCAAAAGCGGGGGCCCTACTCAATATTATGCTGGTGGTCATAATGTTATGGCTGATTGGTGTTTGAAGTGAATTTTATCTGAAATGTCTTAACTTTCCAGCATTATGTTATGAATTGCTCTGCTGTCACATGATTACATCATTAGATAATTACATGAACAAACAAGTGCTCAGGGGTTCTTATTAAAGTAGGCTGACCAATTTTGCACTTTAATCAGTTATAATTCATACGGGGAGTGGTGGTTAAGATGGCTAAGCTTTTAGGTTGTTGTTTTGGGGATCTGAGGATCTGGGCTCAAGCCCTGCCATCAGTCCACACAACCCAGCTATTGCATAAAGTGTTGGTCCCAAGCCCAGTTATAAAAATCGGAGGGTTGTGTCTAAAAGGAATCCGGCATAAAACCTGTGCCAAGTTGTGTGTGGCTTGGATGGTCCACTGTGGTGACCCCTTGATGGGAGCAGCTGAAAGTAAAGTTTTGATCATTTTAAATCAATCCATATTACTTTATACAAGTAAGAATTGCATCCGTTTATTATACAACTACTGCAAACTGTGTAATATCTGTACTTTGTGTCTGTCTACACACAGTAGGTACTCTGTTGATCAGATCAGATATTACTTGCCTCAAGGACCATTCTCAGTAAAACATGTGACAATGACGTGGTCATGCTAGTGTGTGCTACTCTTAAGATCAGTGTTGGTAGATAGTAGCGGAGTATGCGCCTCCTCGTATCTGTAAGCTGTCGTGGCCGTAGAGTTTGGAAACCAACTCAGACAAAAGACAGAATTACACACAAATATTTTTGACAGTGATCTTATTCCATAGCGGAGCAGCTATGCTCATATCTAGTACATAGAAATAGCATACAGGAACTGTATCAGTCAGGATTTACAGTAGGCCTCATCACAGCACAGAGACAGCACTCGTTAAAGGAGTAAATGACCTCCTATTGGCCTCTGACCAGGGTTGCATCACTATGCTTGTGTTACTCGACCTCAGTGCAGCTTTTGAGACCATTGATCATTGTATTCTCCTTCACAGATTAGAAAACGTGATAGAAATTAAGAGAACAGCCCTCTCCTGGCTCAGATCCTATTTGACCGATCGTTATCAGTATGTAGATTTAAATGGTGATTATTATGCATATTCTCTAATGGAGTTTGGTGTTCCACAGGGTTTGGTTTTAGGGCCACTGCTTTTTTCCCTTTACATGCTTTCTTTGGGCAACATAATCCATAAGCATGGTATTAGTTTTCATTGTCATGCTGACGACAATTATACTTCTCAGCAAAACCAGATGAGATAAAACATTGTCACTAAATGATGCAAAAAAACTATTTCATACTTTTATCACCTCTGGGTTGGACTATTGTAACACCTTACTGTCTGGTTGTTCAACTAGGTGCATAAACAAGCTTCAGTTAGTTCAGAATGCAGCAGTGAGAGTCCTCACTAGAACCAGAAGATACGAGCACATCACCCCATCTTATCTTCACTTCAATGGCTCCCTGTGGAATTCCGCATTGATTTTAAAATACTACTTTTGACATATAATGCATTAAATGGTCTCGCCTCGCAGTATCTGAGTGAACTGCTAGTGTCTTACAATCCGCCACGCCTACTTCGATCAAAGGATGCAGGCTGCTTGTCAGTACCGCGTATTATGAAAACTACAGAAGGGGGCAGACCTTTTTCTTACAAAGCCACAAAGTTATGGCATAGCCTTCCAAATAGTGCTCAGGACTCGGACCAGTCTCAGTGTTTAAGTCTAGGCTAAAAACCTATTTATTTAGCCAAGAATTTTTGTAAATAGATTTGCCTTTAGGTAAACGATCAGATCTGGGGGACTCATGGACGTAGAGTATTATAGTGAACTGATATGTTTAGATGCTGTCTTCCCCACTCTCATTGATCACTCAGGGTTGTTGATGGTGAGGTGATTGGTTGCTTTACATCTCAGGGAGCCCTTACGTCTGTGTTTCCTTCTGGCTCTCCCTTTTAGTTATGCTGTTATAGTTAGTCCTGCCGGAGTCCCTGCTTGCAATCTACACTAAATATACATTCACTTTATACATTATGTGACTGTGACCATACCTAACTGTTATCTCTCCTCTTCTGCTCTCCCCTCTCGCGTTCTCTCCCCTCCTCTCTCTCTTTTCCTCTCTCTGTCGAGCTACACATGTCGTTCCTGAGCTCCCAGTGATTAAGAATCCATTTGACCTTTGAACCTGTCTGACTCATCCTGGTGCCCCACTTCTGGTTAGAGATCTCGTCACATGGATGCCCCGGGTCTGGTGTCTTGAGACGGTTTCACTCTACCATGAAGACGGTTCTGGCCTCGACTGATGTTGACAGCTGTTTCTCTGAGGACTTGACTTGGCTGCAGTCGCTCGATAGTTCTAGACTGGAATTTCCTACAAGTCTACCTGAGCCTCCAATAATTACATTGACTCCATAACATCAATTAACATCAACTGTTATGCTGAACTGCCTGCCACCTAACACACAGTATAAATGCAGAGCAATTCCTGCTTTCTGTTTCACCCAAATGAGGATGGGTTCCCTGTTGAGTCCGGTTCCTCTCAATGTTTCTTCCTATTGCCAGATGGAATTAAAAAAACCAAACAAATATAGTTATTGCCCTGTGTCATTTGCATTTCAATGGGTTAAAATCTAATGGCTCGAGTTTTACGCTTGATTTATCTGTAACACATTAAGCTTGAATTATGACGTGAACCTCTTCGCTTAATTGTGCACTATTTTGGATAGACTATTGTTTGGAAATGTCATTATAGGTCTAGTTGTATGATATAAACAGCAGAGTGTTTACTGCATCCTGCTATACATGTCATCCATTACTTTCTAATCATTCTTTTTGCTTTTGCTCTTCTGATGGTTTTTCGGTTTTCTCCTTCTGCATATTGTATGGTTGTATGGTTTACAGCGATGTGAGCCACCACCCAAAATACTTTTAAAGCACTCCAACGCAGCATCAATTCTTTGTGGAAGATGGATAAACAGGCATACAGGAAACACAAACCTTGAAAAAAATTATATACAACTCCGGCAAATACACACAGGACTATTATTATCACAAAACCTCTGTGTTTGGCAAAATATCGAAGGTAATTTGCGGAGGAATGTTTACAAATTACAGACATGGCCGATTCGCACAGGATTAAGATCACAGACAACCTCCGCAATTATTACAAATCACACAAGGTACCCACGTAATACTAGTCCCATGAGAATAAGACAATAGTCATAGTCATTCATTCATTTAGTTTCAGTAACCACATTATTCCCGGATGGGACACTGGCCAATTGTACTGCAACATGCACACAGTTATATACACGTTCACGCTTAAGTCCAATTTTGGTCATCAATCCACTTGGATGCAAGCTCTCCATCCAGATAAAACCGATGCAGTAACCATGTAAAACTCCACACGAAATTAACTGAATTCAGGAACTAAATCATGGACAACACAAAAACACATTTCTCATATTTCTGATTTATATATTTGTTTGGAATGATACAATCTAATGTTGTACGGTCATCCATCTATTTAGGAACCTCTGTAGTCCAACTAGGAACTGTGGAGGCCAATTGTACAGTGGTGTGAAAAACTATTTGCCCCCCTCCTGATTTCTTATTCTTTTGCATGTTTGTCACACAAAATGTTT
>JAQQZS010000008.1:14803167-14814369 GCA_030068045.1 Platyallabes tihoni | reverse complement strand
TTGGTTTACGAGTGTTTTGGAATACGAGCCCACTTCCGGAACGAATTATGCTCGTAATCCGAGGTTCCACTGTACTTTAGTGCTGCAGGGGCCTGAAGCCTATCCCAGGACACTTGCGGCAGAAGGCGGGGTGCCAATCCATCGCAGGGCACACACATACACACACATTTCACACACTACGGGCAATTTAGGAACGCCAAATAGCCTAATCTGCATGTCTTTGGAGTATGGGGGGAAACCACATTACCCACTACACAAGGGGAGAATATACAAACTCCACGCACACAGACACTGAGGTGGAAATTAAACTTGGACACTGGAAGTGCTTGAGAGTTTAAAATGTAACAGAAAATTTTATTTAAAAAAAAAACAATAATTTTACTAAACATCACATATCTCTGTCATCCGGCATAATATAATTTACTCCTACCATACAGGATGCTAGTGTGTGAATAGTTTAGAGTGTACCACCCGTAGGATTAGAAAGAAACGGTCGCATTTTACCAACTCAAATGCCTCCATAGTCTTGAGGGTGTGTTAAGAGGTCTCAAGAACATGGGCGGGAACACACAGCTTCTAACACGCATGTTTTTAGACTAATTAGTGTGTGTGGCGTTTTGAGACTGGTATAAGCATGTGTAATAAATAAGTTTGAGACTAAGATCGCTTACAGATATTGGAGGCTTTTTAACGTAAACAAATTTTGATAATATATTGCCATAAAATGTGTTTCTGTAGCACCAATTAGAAGCTTGTACACTTGGCACAGAATCGGTTATATTCAAGGCTGATCAGTCATAGCTAACTAAGCTGAAAAACATGCAAGTCTAATCGGACATCTCTATTATAAATGTAAAAACTAAAAATAAATAAATAAACAAATAAAAATCGATTTTCCAGTCAATGTGGTGATGCATTAGTCAGCACACAAAAGAACTGCGATTCATAACTTAATCGATATTGCACTCATCTCTACTAAGTAATTCGTTAAAACTAATACTGTGTTGGTGATGCTTTGTAAGTGATCATTTGCAGGTTGTAATGATTTCCTTTTCCACCTCAGAATGTATTGTTAGTGTTTCACTATAACTTAAAACCATTGTGCCATATTTTGGAATTAAACTGCACCTCAGCAACGAAAGCAAACAACAATGAGTAGCATTAATTGCTGAATTAAAAAATATGTTAGATTAATATGCAAGTAGTTCAGGGTGGCTTTTTCCATTTCCTATTTCCCTTCCCAATTCTACTACAGTACATGCCTTTCAGGTACTTCAGTGCACACTGCGTGTTGAATCTGCCATCACAATCTTTTACAACTTTGCTTGCTTCAAGAATACCTAGTGTACCTTTCAGACCTAGTACAAAGTACTTAATCAATAAGAGACTGTAAGAGACATTCAGCAACACAAAGAAAACCAGAGGTGTGAGTTGATTGTGCATGACATCAACTAAGATCAACACGCTGACTTGACAGAACACAGATGCAGAAGATACATTTAAAGACTTTCAGTGCAGGATAATGTTATTGCGATGTTATCCTGCTCTGAATGTGATTTATTATGATTATGTTGAGAATGTGTGAGCGTGTGAGAGAGTGAACAGTGTGTGTTGTACCTGGAGTTCCACTCGTTGAGTTTGTTAGGTGGGAGTTTCCCATAGCCCTGTGTTAACGTAGATGACACTAATGGGCTGACTCCAGAAAAGAACAGCTGGAACCCGATGAAGCTTCCAGCCACCACGTACAACTCTCTTGCCTCCATCACTCACCTGCAAAACATGCACACACAAATCAGTGAGCAGAACTGAACTGAATACATAAAATATAACAACTTCACATTCTCTAGTAAACCCGTAGTTCAACTGGAGCAAAAGAAACACTTCCTCTCGAAAACAACACAGACTGGTTCAGTCAGTGTTTTCCCCACATAGTGCAATGGTGGCTAAAAACGCACAGGTGACACAAGCTGTTAAGGACTGATAAGAAAGAAAACTATTTGAAGTTTTTTGTGCCTTAAAGATAATTCGAAAATTAACACCATGCCTTAGGAATCATTATACAGACTAAGAAACAAGGGGGTTTGAGTTAGCAATAAAGGGAAGTACAGTTTGTATGAACGTTTTAAAAAGTGAAGTGAAATGGTTTTAAAAATATGTTGGGATACAAGAGGAAATGCTGTTGTAATCGTAGGATGTAGGAGTGAAATTAAAAACAGGAATGCTGTGCGTATTCTGTGTGTATGTGTTCTGTTAAAGGCTAAGGTCAATGTCTCTGGGTACATACACACTGGAAAAGATATCATGAATGCTCTGGGGTATCTTCTGTTCACTTTCAAATTCCCCAGTCTCTCTCTGGTACTTTCACAAACACAAACAAATCTAATGTTTTCAAATAAAGGCACAGACTTTTACAAGTACTTTTACAGTCTGCTAGAGGACAATACAGTACAGAACACAAAATGACACATTAGTTCAACAACCCACACTGAACTAAACACTCACTGAAGTAAAACCTAAAATGGTCCTTCTTTAAGAATTTCTCCTAGGCCTACAGTATGTTTGCCATCATGCTGTATTTACAATCTGCACATCACAATCTATCTATTAGGCTTCGTTTAGACAATCACACATAGCCATCCATTATCTCTAATTTTCCAATTTGCACACTGACACTTTACAGTAGATCTGATCACTGTTTTATCGCATTGTTCAGTCGACAGATATGCTAAAATCCTGATTCTTTGCTTTCTTATCATTTCCACAGGATTCCCCAAAATGGCCTATTTCTCTGACTGGACAAAATCCAGTGTTGCAAATCTCCACACAATCAAGTCTCTGTCAGATAAACAACGAACTACAATCCTACAATCTGATTAAAATACCAGCATAAACAAGGAGCGACACCTTTCCCTCTAAGAAGGCTTAAATAATTAATCTCGCCCAGTATGCAGCTGACAATGCAGTAACAATACGCCATTGATTAAAGGTGCATGGAAAGACCAATGCTCAAATGACTTGATATCATTCTTTCCTTTATCATGAAACGGAGACATGGCTGGTCCCAGATAGCGGGTAAAACAAAAGTCGACCATGGCTATTACATACTGAGATACGGAGGCATAAAAAAAAAAACAGAAACTGCACTTAAAAAAAAAAAAAACAAGACTTGAGGTCAAAATGCTTGATATAATTGATTACAGTTTGTAAGATATTCTAATGAACTGCTGTAAAGATGACGTGAATGAATTACTGAAACAGGTTGGATATGCAGGAAGAACTTGTACAGTACAGTATGACTTCATACACGACAGAATTTAATAATCATCCAAGGTTTTAAGGAGAAAGAACAGAGGAGTGCACCAGAATGATGCATCCACCCATCCAATACTGGCCCTAAATTCAGGAAGGTTTTTATATAAAGAAAGTCCAGAAAGTCAGTGTGTGAGCATGGAGGTATAGTATCAGCATCAGGTATCACCTGAAACCCAGAGCGGTGTTAATTCAATGTTGTCAGAGATGGGAAAAGGTCAGACCATTGCATTGTTATACTGGAGATGCGCACACATCCTGCTCCTGTGGGACATCTCTTCTTTGTCGGCTGTAAGCACAGACCATTTTAATGAACCACATCCTGCATTCTTGCTTATTACTTACAATAATGTGGCATCTTCAACACTGATTAAGCTGTTCACGTGATCAGTGACATAGTGCTAATTGATATGATGTGATTATGACATGATGATGACAATAATATTTAAGCACATATATAAAGCACACGTTGCATACAGTACACGCCCACACAGAGCAGACTGTGATTGAAATTCCAGAGAATGCGACACAGATAGTAATGCGCGCGCGCACACACACACACACACACACACACAGCTGCATTTCTTAAGCTGTTGCCAGGTGTCGTCTTGCATTCCACATCACCTATCGGCACAGGCAAGTCTATGAAGACAAATGAGTGAAAAATCTTGTATACCACACTGTCTAAACCAGCCTGAGCATCTCCGCGCCCAAAGGGGCTGGATTGCAGGCAAAACACACACACACAAAGATGCCAAACGACATCCGCAGCAACGACACATATAGGAAACATGTTGCACAAAACCGAGCTAATGTAATGTCGTTATTGTGGACAAACCGAGCGTCCTGCTGCAGCAAACGGACTTTATATAACCGTCAGTTATAACGACAGAATATTTGATTAACAACCTGCTAATAAGTGAATGCTAGCTACCTGGTTTCAGTCGCATAGGTCTGTGGAAGCAGCGCTAGGTCCTGTTTTGCTCCCTTATCTCCTCACTTCCCAAACTTAGCTAGCCGGTCAGCTAAAAAAAGAAATAAACAAAAAAACAAACATCCTTCAGAGAGGAAAAAACAAAGAGACACGCAACAGCATGGTCATGCCGTGACTCCAAACACCACTGCTAGTTTTTGTTAGCAGCCTGTTAGCCGAACCGACTTTGACTTCTTTTCTGCAACGTATTGACAGCTTGAGCTAAACGGTGGAGCTAACAACACACACACACAACCCGCCTCTCAGTACACACACCCCTTCGCCAAGCCAATCCCTCTGCATACGGAGGAAAATGAAACACAGGCTACATCTGAAACCGCATACTACCGTACTAACTAGTAAGCCAAGTCCTTCCACAGCGCTCTATTTTAGCCTACTATTTAGTACAGTGAGCCAGTATGCGGTTTCGGATGTTGCCACGCACAAGCACAGCGCCGCTGAACAATGGCTGAGAGATTGCTTATATTCCCAGAAGGATAAATCACACATCATATCTAATTAAATTAATATCCACGGTCCATACCTACCTCAGCTTATCCACGGGGGAAGGCGTCGTCCAACAAAGATTAATATTCATACAGTTCTCATTCAGAAATCCATACATTTCAAATTTTGTTCAAGAACTAGCTTATTATTATTATTATTATTATTATTATTTAACAAATACAAAGGGTAATTCAAAAATGATCTGCACGCCGGTAATATTAAAACTTCTGTTGGTCTTATCAGTGCTTTTTGTAATTTGCACAGTACATCAGTTCATTTATAACTGCAGTGCGAGCAAAAAAAACTTTCACCTGTTTAGTCCCCTGAAAGCAGCCCTAGGGGACGAAGATTCATTTCTGATGAAGAAGTGTAGACAGCAGTGCATTTGTGGCTTGCAGCTACAAAAGCTTTTTGACAGATGTATAAAGGATATTGAAAAGGAAGAAGCTTACGTTGAAAAATTATGTACAGTATTTGTCTTTTGTAAAAGTTAAATAAATTAATTCTACAGCGAGAGTGCAGATATTTTTTGACTCATTCTCATACAACCAAATGTTCCACTGATTTTCTCTCACGGCTCTAAATGTTAATCATGTGGATAAGAGTTCAATCATACCATTAGCTCCATAGAGTTATTGCAGTATTGCACCTAGTGGTAAGAAATGCGAACTGCAACAAACTAGCACTACATAGTGGCCCATTGGGACTGAACTCACACTGCCCCATCCTCACACTATGGAACAGTTGGTCTCAGCCCTAGTCCTGGAGGACCACTGCTCTGCATATTTTAGTGTTTCCCTGCTCTACCACAGGCACTTCGTTAAGAAACAGCTGTTAATTAATTGATTTGCTAAATTAGACTGCTTTTGAGAGCTGAGAAAACCCTTGTGCAGGGCAATGAACCTGCAGGACTAAGAATCACTGCTGTATACCTAGGGCTAAGAATCACTGTTGTAAAAGAATGTGGAAGAAGAGCATGGCAGGGAAGATAATGATTGGCCAAAATCTTTTTGTTACTGTAGTTTCTCACTGGAAACGCACCTACTGTATTAAACACTGTTGGACAAAGGTATGTCTAACACCACTCAAGAGCTTCTAGATGGCAGGGTTAATGTACTAGATGGAAAGCATATAGCATAAGTCAATTTTGAAAATATTATTCAGTGCTATTTATTTAATATCATTCAATATCAGGTATTTATCTTGCGCTGACTCATTGAATCTATGTTTATAAAACTTATCAAAAAACTGCTGCCGAAACTAGTTAAGAAACACTCTTTTTATACATCTAAACATAAAAAGACAAAAAAAAAAAAGAAAATTAAGAAAAATTTTATTTCTTTCCCTACTCCTGTATGGTATTTTAGTGCCACATAAACATTCTTTGTTCATGCCTTCCCTTTATAGGTAGTTAATAATTTATGTAACTGTATTTAACATTTGCACTGATGGATTCACACATCCAGGTTCGATTCCTACCTTCAGTTCTGTAGGTGTTGCGTTTGCATGTTATCTCCGTGCTTGGTGGGTTTTCTCCTAGTATTCTAGTTTCCTCCAACAGTCCAAATACATGCAGTGCAGGCGAACTGGCATTACCCAATTGCCCATAGCACATCAGTGCGTGTGTTTGATGAATTGGCACCCCGTTCAGAGTGTTCCCCGCCGTGTGTCCCGACCCTGTACAGGATAAGCAGTATAGAGTATAAAGTTGAATATAAAAGTGAGAGAGTAATTGTATTTAACAGCTGATCCAAAAATGACCATGTTCATTTTTCCATTCATTAATTTTTTCATTTTCAATAACTGCTAAATAATTTATCCTTTGTCCTTGCTGCAGTTCTTTGTCCAGAGTTGCAGTGAATCTGGAGCCTAACACTAGACTCAAAATAGAATGCCTGTCTATTACAGGGAACTCTGCGCACAAACATTCTTGCACATTCACACTTACTCATACCTAGGGGAAATTTAGAATAATCCACCTACTGGAAAATTTTGGGAGACCACATAATCTAAATATATATTTTACTGCTCCTGTTAGGGGTTGCCACAGTGGATCATTCAATCCACATATTTGATTTGGCAGATATACTCCAAGTATACCAACAGGGCAAAGTAATACTAGTGGTTACTTCAGTTTAACTAAGGTCAGTGGTCTTTGGTGGCTAGTTTTCATATGTAGAGAGTCCACTTCAAATGGTTTTGGGTGTGACTGAGTGGGTGTTATTGTTTTGAAATTTAGATTTTTAACTACCCTTAATTATAATGTTTCTATTACAGAATATCAAAATCATCCTTATTCATGGCCATTCTCATTGGCTGAAATGACACAGCTGTCATAGTGATTCATAGGTATGTGCACTGTCAGCTCTGCTGGACTCTCAGCAGATTTTCTTCTCACACAGTTGTACCTTTGTAGTGTTTTGTTTTGTTTTTATTTTTAAGAAAATGTCAGTGTTCTTTTGGGACTTCACTGCATTTCATCCCTCCGCTTGCTCTTTGATGATATCTTCCTCTTCAATTCAATTCATGTTCATAACATATATATTTTTTTGCAATTGCCCTAGTATTGTATTCACATTAATCAAATAAAATGTACACATACTGCACAAATAAACTGTCTTATGAAATACACCATATGGGCACAAGTTTGCAGACATCTGACACTTACACTCATTTCAGGGTCAGTCTTAAACTGATGCCGGAAAGTTTATAGCACACAATTACAGTAAGTAGAATGTCTTTATATGACGTACTGTAGCATTATATTTTCTTATAGTAGAACTAAAACACTCAAGTGTTCCTGCATGGCAAGGCCCCTGACAAGACAAGTTTTGTGAAAGGATGATTTACCAAGGTTTCAAAGGAATACCTCAAGCAGTTTGCACAGAGACCTGGCCTTAACCCTAGTCCAGATGTTTGGGATCAATTGGAACAGACTGTGTGTCAGGCCTCCTCATTCAATATCAGTATCTGACCTCAATAAAGCTCAAGTGGCTGAATAGCACAAATCCCCATAGCCATGCCCCAAAATCTAGTTGAAAGCCTTCCAAGAAGAGTGGAGTTTATTATAACAGCAAAGGGAAATTATTCTTGAATGGCATGTTCAACAAGCACATACAGTACAGTACGAGTGTGACTATTCAAGTGTTTTACACACTTTTGGCCATAATTTTTTGTTTAGATCGTCTGTACCACTGGAAAATACTGTACAAATACATAAAATATTGATCATATAGGTCAATAAATGGCAGGTGATTGTAGTCTGATATGATCTGTCTACACTGAATGTGTCACACTTATCTTCCCTGCCTCATGTATAACCATCATGTATGACCAGATATTATTTTGGTGCAGTGCAGTATTATTTACAGCAGTGACATCAGGTTCTCATAAACTCAAAACATAAAAAAAAGAGAATTGAGAAAAAACAAACAAGCAAACAAAGAAACAAACAAACAAAAAAAAACATTGCAATGGTCCTATTCCAATGTTCAATGTTCACGATTGTGGTGGGTCTGTGCCTACTGTAGCCTCAGATTCTTATTTTTGGCGGACAAGAGTGATGTGGTCTTTAGTTGGTTGGAACCCGGCCACCACAAGGTTAAGGATGTTGGGCATGTTTTTTTCTGCTAGCGACATTTGCAAAGAGTGGATATTAGCCTTTCTGTCAGTTTGAACCAGTCTGGCCATTCTTCTCTGATCTCTCTCTCTCTCTCTCTCTCTCTCCGCATTTTTGCCTTGTTGGCACTTTAGCCTTAGTGGCACCCAGGACTATGCTCCGGTTGCTTAGACCAGTGTGAATTTTATATCAAGTGCTAAAATAATAATAATAATAATAATAAACAGTACAAACACAGTTTTAAATACAACATTTTATTTTGATATTTGCTGCAATGACATGTTGTGTACTTAGATATGAATATAATAGCTTCAGTCATGAAACATTAATTTACAGCTTTTTAAAAATGAAGGGATGCCAAAAGGCTCGTATGAGATGACGTATAGATATTATTTCATTGCCACTGTTTTTTTTTTTTCATTTTCATGAAACAGACAAGACTGCTTAGTCAAATACAGGTCTATCCGATATACATTTTTTTCATTTTTGTCAGGAATCAAACATCAATATCATAACTTCATCTTACCAGTTCTTCATAAATTTTAACTTTTAATTGTATCATGGATACAACAGTCATATAATCAGGCATGTTTTTTTTGACTTAGTCATGTAATGTTTTACACAATGTTTTATACTCAGGTGATGTGTTATAATATTAAACCTCAGGCAGTGGCAAAGAGACCATCTGATATTTTTTATAAAGAATGTGCCTTCTATTGTGTTTACAATTTTTTTTTTATTTCATTCACATGTAGTAGCAGGATAAATGCTGTGAAAAGTAATGATTCTTTCTTTTTTTATTTTATTGCTTTTTTACACAGGCCTAAGACATTCCCTGGTTGAACCCATTCATTAGACTTGTCTTGATAATGAATGGTTCTTATTGCTTCAGTGCAAAAGAGGCTCTAAAGGTAACCTTGCCTTGGCCTCACACTTTTCTTAGAATCTCATTGAAAGAGCATAATGTGAGATTTCAGATAATTTCTTTCTTTCTTTTTTTTTTTTAGCTGTTTCTTGCGAAACTGCACTCGTCCTCACTGTAATTGCAAGATGTCTGGCAGGTTCAGTGCAATGTCTTCAAGTCCCTTGCAAATTGTACAGACCAGAATGCTATTATGGACAGTTATTTTAATTTATAGCTTTTTAAAAGTGAAGGGATGTCGAAAGACTCTTTTGAAATGACATATAGATATTATTTCATTGCCACGGCTTTTTTTTTTCATTTTCATGAAACTTGACAAGGCTGCTTAGTCAAATACAGGTTCATCCAATATACATTTTTCATTTTTGTCAGGAATCAAATAACTATATCATAACTTCATTATCTTACCAATTCTTCATAAATTTCATAACTTTACCCAAGCCACATGATAAGTATGAATGACAGCTATAATCCTATATGCAACTTTCATTTCTCATATCTGTGTAACATATTTAATAAAAATGTAAATGAATCGCAAACAGGCATGCACAATTGAAGCGTGTTATTATAGTCAATTATGACAACAGGCTATTTTGTGACTCACAAATGTCAAATGTAAAATTCATTTTAAGACGCCGATACTTTTTATGTTTTAAATATACTGTTTTGGTAGTTCTCCTGGGATAGGCTCCAGGCCCCCCGCGACCCTGAATACAGGATAAAGCGGTATAGAAGATGAATGAATGAATGTTTTGGTAGTATATTGTATAACTATATAATTATTGGGAAAGTCACAGCTAACAATTATGACCATTTCTTGTCACTGCTGCTGAATTATGAACATTATTCTTCAACCTTATGAAGAAAATTCAGTAGGATTTTCAGAAGATGACAGAAATGGTATTTTGTAATGTCACAACCTAACCAGTCACACACATTACTAACGGTGGATGGAAGCTAACATGTTAACAAATGGTGTTCAGTGAGGAAAAAACTCTCATGTAGATGAATACATGAACACCAGGAGGCAGCCTTGTCAGATCTAGACTCCATAGAAATCAGCTTGCCAATAACTTGCGTAACACGACTCATGTTTGTGTGATAAGCCCTGTGGCAGCACAGTTTTGAAGTCTTATGTAGCCGGAACATCACATAACGACCAGCCTCATTATTGTAGTGTGAAAACAGATTTGCTAAATGCCACTTCATATTAGAATCACGCCCCTCAAAATCCTATTTCCTTCATACCTATTTGTAAAAATAAATAAATAAAATCCAGTAGTATCTAGTTTTTAATTCCTGCATGACAGCCCTGTTTAAGCCTGGACTGTGTCTGTGTGTGTAGGAGTGTAAATCAGCATGGGGTGTTTTTGTTGATGGTGCTTTGCATAGCATTGTGCCATAAAACACCTACACAGAGCAAAAAATCTCCCCTTCTGCTCATGACACTTTACACATCTACAGCTATTTTGCAGTAATTATGCCCTCTCTTCTCTCGATAAACAATAAACAGTCATGAAGGGCAACTCATGCATTTAAATGCATACAATGAGCCTCCTACATTAAATCACTGTGTAAGAATTTGTGCAAGAATACAAATAAATAAGTAAATAAATAAATAAATAAAAATCTTTTTAGAAAGCTTGATCACCTCCATTCCACTCTCCAGAACTATACAAATTTAAATTATTATTTATATTAAATTAACCGCAGTCATTCTAAATTTATAATTTATATATATACAGTATATATATATATATATATATATATATATATATATAATGACTGCTTAATTGCAAGCATTTTCTCATTAACGTTATATATTTATGTTTAACATTCCCCCCCCCCCTTTTTTATTACATTTATTACATT
>JAQQZS010000008.1:14757512-14770265 GCA_030068045.1 Platyallabes tihoni | reverse complement strand
GTGTATTTTATATACAGTATGTATTTTACTCATAAACACACACACACACACACACACACACACACACACACACACAATATCGTAGTGTTTAGCACCCTACATTAGGTTTGGTTCCTGGCTCAGGCCTAAGTGCATGGAGTTTGCATGTTCTGGTGAAGTGGTGAGTGTGTGTGAGCCTGTGTGCCCTGGGATAGGCTATATATGATCCTATATAGGAGAAGACGTATAGAGAATGTGTGTGTGTGTGTGTGTGTGTGTGTGTGTGTGTGTGTGTGTGTGTGAGAGAGAGAGAGAGAGAGATTTTGGCAAAAAAAATTGAGATTACTCAATTGTTGCAGTTCCCCCGCCCCCCTCGTTGCCAAAAGTTTTTCAAACTGATAAAATGTATTTTGTGGACGTTGTCTTCAAGCCTCAATTGTTTTGGTTATATCAATGAGAATGAGCTTTGTGTGATTTTGCAAAGCAATGTAACTCCACTTCCCACTGTTTTGGCACAATGGATAAATCAGCCTGTGTTCGAGTATGTAATTTAATATCAATAATATCTTGATTGAATTTTAATGTAATTTGGCAAACTCATGGTTTTATAGTAATTCAAACAGAAAGTAGTGGCAGCAAAATAGATCAAGGAGAAAGGTGTTGAGTTTTGTTATGTTTCTAAAATGTTACCGTAAGTGCATGATGTCTCCCAATTGCAACAAAGTGAGTGTTATTGATAACAGAATCAAGATAGGGGAAAAGAGACTTATCATTTGGGAAGTGAAACAGAAAGTTACAGTAACAGTGTGTAAATGTCCTTTTTTTTGTCTTCAACATTCTCCAAAAAATCCAATGAACACATTTAGTTCACTCACAACATCCACTATTCTGAAAAGCTGGTAGTTCTGCTACACTGATCATGTCACACAAAGGAGCTATGTAACTACAGTAGCTGGTCACAATATGTTGATTTTTACTTGTAATTGTAGCTGTTCCAAGTAGTGGTTTGCTCAAAACTTGGATGTTTAAAGGTTATACAATAAGGTTATATCCTAGTGTTCAGTAAAAAATTTTGTCAAGGACAACATTATGTGTCAGAGAAAAATAATTTGGCAAGAATACATTTATCTTGTCTTGGTATCAAACTGTTTATATATATTAGAATTAAACTAAATCTTAAAACATTACCCATTGCAATTGTACAGTATATCACTTCTTGCTCATCATAAGGGCAAGCATTTTGATGTTGACTGTACAGTATATGGTAGTATTTAACCATGTCAGTTTGTTGATTTCCACATGGTGGAGCTGTATCTTAAATATAAAGAATACACCAACCTTCAAGAAAAGATCTTTAGTGAGTTAATTTTTTTAATGAAAACTAGCAAAGAGGAAATTCATTATTACTAATTGAACATAGATGAATTAATGAAAACTTTTAAAATACTTCAAGAGCCCATTATTCATTTCATTTCAGTGAGATCAGTTTGTGTGAGAAAGCAGCAAGGGAAATGATATCCACCACCAGTGTACTGAAATCTCAATTTATTGTTCTCTTCAGACAGACTTCTACAAAAATGGTGCACATGTTGTAAGAGCATGAAAATGAATCTTTCAAAAGACCTCAGCTAACCTTAAAATTGCACCTGATCTCCATTATTCAGAAAGTGTCCCCTGTACAGGAGATAATCAAAACCAGTACAAAATTGTGGATACAGTATGTCATGAAAAGAAAAATCACTTCTAATATCGAGTGCCTTTTTTTAATCGCATGTCTGATTATGTACAAGAAGTCACAAATGTCATGAGTTTGCTACTCAGATCATACTTATATAGTAAATTAACATTAGATATCAGGTATTTTGGTACAGTATGTCCAACCAATAAACTTCATGTATCTTAATAGCAAAGGCAGCTGATGCACTATGGCTAATGGGACAGATGTGTCACTGGGTAACATTTACATTTACATTTACATTTAGGCATTTGGCAGACGCTCTTATCCAGAGCGACTTACAAAAAGTAAGATAAGCCTCCTATATTAGAAAAGAGCACATGGAGAGGGTAGCAATGATTTAAGTTCAATTCAATTTAATTCATTTCATCTCAATTCATGGTCATTGTCACAAAGCAGCTTCAAGAATTTCTAAAATCTGACTCTGCCTTGCTATTAAAATTTCAAACAAAATCAAATGTTATTTTCAAATAAATGTAATTGTTGCTTCCATAAGCTGTGATTTGAAAGCAAATTCTAGGCGAGGTAAAATAAGAGGTTTAGTCAGAATGTTGTTAAGATGAGCCATAAGGCTTGGAGATTCACTGACAGAATACTTATTATTAGGTACAAGTTAACTGCACACATTTAGCAGTGATTTAGCTCACACTTATTTTTTGAATGCTAAATAGATTTCAATTCATAGATGATTTAAAGAGTAGTAGTAGGGAATCACACTATAAGAATAATCATTGGTTTACGTTTATTTATTCATTCTGCCTTGCTTTAGATACAATGCAAGTTATTCCCTTTTAAACTGTAAAGTGTAGTTTGAGTTTTGTCTATCCTGGATCGGTGTAGAACATACAGGATGTGCTGTGGTTGTAAAGCAGACTGAAAATTCTCCACAAGTGGGAGCTAAAAGCACCAAGATCTAATAAATATATTCATCCATAAATTAATATGCACCTAGATCAGTGACTCTGTGTGTCCTTGTTATGCACATTGATTCAACACCTTCTCCATTTACTGGCTCATCCTACCTCTCACCTGGGGTACACTATGAAAAGTGAACTTTGTATCCATAAAACTTATTTTAGGTGAATAGAAACACTCATATCACAATTTATCTTCTTGTTTTAAATGAATGAATAAAAATGGCTCATCTTACCCATTTTACCCATATTAATAATAGTTATGCTTATTAATTGTACTTCACAGGCTATTGGTCAGGTGCTACCATGAACATACTGTAGGTTGTGGAAATGGCCTCACTTCAAACACTCTCAGCTGGTCTGTATAATTTTTATTTTTTCAAAATTTGGAAGATGATTAGCTTCACGGTTAGAGAAATTTAACTATAATACTACAGAAACGACAATGGGTGCACAACGTGCCAGTGTAAAAACACACAATTTCTTTTTTCCGTATTATTATTATTATTATTATTATTAATTTTTTTTTTTTTACCAAAAAGATATATTTACACAACTGTACAATCATGTAAGAAAGGAGGACAGTTGGATAAAGTTTTAGGATAAAGGTTTGACAAAGTATAAAAAGTGTGTGTGGTTGTGTCCGTAGGCATGGTGATAGTGTTGGTCTAGCAGAAATGTGACCTCACTCAGCACAGTGAACATAATTTACATGGGTAAAAAGAGCAGATACAATGCTATTGGAAAGAAATTTCAGAAAAAATACAGGTGCGTTAAGCATTGTGCAAATTAAAAGCAGCAAAACTGTCACTCTAAGTGAAGACTAGTGCGTTCATAACACTTATTTTGCAAAGGAAAAATCAATAATTAAGTCATCACAACATCTTTTATAAAAAAATAATTAAAAGGAAAAAAAGAAATTTTGCTAACCAACTGCATTTAAGTGCATTCCACATCTACCTTTCAGATCAGGGCTACTAAGAGTCACCAAGCCAGTGGTACAGTATGAAACAGTAATGAAAGCAATGAAATTTAAAAAATTCCCACATCTAATAATGTGTGAGTGACATTTTTTTTCAAGGCATTTTAACGGCATCAAATTAACAAATGATACAAATGCCTTGTTGATCTTTTTTTTCTTTTTTTTTCTTTTCTTTTCTTTTTTTTTTAGAAAGAGACATGTGTTGGCTTTGATCTCTGGAAACTGTGGTGAGTGCTGTAGCTGACAGAGCACTGTTGTGTCTGAGACAAGCTTTTCTCAGGAACGAAGGTGATGAAAATGCCATTGCATCAGAATGGTGTCATTGCAGTTAACAAGCTAAATCTGCCATGCTTTGGGGACTGGTGGGGACAAAAATCCTAGGAGAAGAACCAAGGATTGAGCATTTACCCTGACAGGAGTTTGAGATGCCTGTCCAGCTGCTAAGGTTTGTCAATCAGAAAAGTGTCAAATGCACCCTTTTAAGCTGCCTATTACTGATGAAGGAAAGGACATGGGCACTGGTTCAAAAAATGGTAAGAGCTGAACCCGAATTTCAACTTTTAAATAGGTTAACAAAAACAAAAAATATCTAATTCAGTTTTTCACAAAATACACACTGGTGACTGAGAAAAACACTGGGTAATCGTTTTTTCAGATTTTTGGAAGGATTTGCAGTTCTTGAAATAAAACATTAAATACGTTATGTACATTGAATGCTATACATATACACTGTTTAGACATGCCTCTTTATAAACACACAATAATGAAAAAAAAGAGGCCTATCAAACACTGTACTGTTAGTCTTTTTGTTTTCAGGAGTCAAACATGTGGACTCCATATCGGTTCCCCTGGGATAGGCTGGATGGATTTAGGGCCAAATGTCATTAGGTGGTCCAAAGGCTACTACGCACTCCTCAAGCAAACTCAAAGATCTTGCTGATGATCCTAAAATATTTCAGACGGCCAGATGAGTTTGATTCAGTCTCCTTAGCTGAAATTAAAGAAGCGTAAAAAGTCTCCTCTCGTTTGTTTGAGAAGTGTGCTGGAGACCTGAGGGCAGCATGGAGGGGAGCATGGAGATGAGAAGTGAAGCAAGAAGGAAAATGTCTAGACCTGCGTCGAATAGGAGCGGTAGAGAGTGGTGTGGTAACGTCCAGTGTTGTGGGCTGCGGTACATTGCTGTGCGTGCTCAGACGGCTGGTCTAGACTTCGCTGGAAATGGAGCGAGACGGTATGAGGACATCGGGGGTGGCGGGGAACCGATAGGGCTGATGGTCATGTGATCTCAGTAAATGGAGATCCCCTTGAAGTCTGTAAGGATGGAGAGAGAGGGAGAGTGTGAGAAAGTACGAGGTGGAAAGAGAGAAAGACAGATAGATAGTGAGAAGCGTGACCAGTAATAGAAGTGGCGATCAGACAGAAACAAGATCTGTGAGGAAAGCATGTGATGGTGTTGCAGTATGGTGTGGCAAGATGATTACATCAGTTGTAGACGTATGGGTTTGAGTGACAATGATGAATATATGGACGGGTATTGGTGATGAATAGGTGAACAGAAGAAATTATGGTGATGACAGACTGTGGGAGACATTAATCCTCTTAAATCTTTTTAAATTTAAAGCAGAAGTCTTCCAGGCACACACTACTGCCTGACTAGAAAGAATTATAACTGACATTTTTCTGGTTAAAGAATACACACTCCATATTCAAAGTCCACTCATTCCTTAGCAGGCTACAGTATGAGGATTTAAGGTGAAGCATTAGAGCTTCAGTGAGCTGTGGAGGATGAATGCAATAGTAGCCATTAGTAGCAATTAGGGCTCAGTGGTGGCCCACCTTGGCCTCAAAATGTTCAGTGTATAAATCACTGAAGGGCAAAGTCATTTAAGGCTTAGAAAACCAATAGCCTCCTTCTCTGAGGTAACAACAAGGAGTAGTCCAGGGTGTATAAGAGGTTGGTGGGGTTCTGGGGTATGGTGGTGGTCAGGCAGGGGCACTGGTGTGCAGGAAAGGTTAGCGGGTCACTTTGGAGGTCCACTGGGTCAAGAACAGAAGGGACAGGTGTGTGCCACCCTATGTGTGCAGCCCTGCCTCTCACCTGCCCCCACCCCTTACCTGAGTGCCACTTAACTTTTCGAGTGGACTTTCCACACAAGGCAGAGCCACCATGGGCATGCCGAGGACGGATTCAGGACGCTGGGGTCGCATGGGTGGTGGAGAGGGCTTTGCTTGCTGGAAGTTGTTGATCACGCAGGTCACCTGATGATTGCAAAATGTGTGTGAGTAAAAGGAACACAAATATTAGTGGCAATGGAAAAATTCAAACTAACGAAAGATCTACACTTTTATGTGCAGGCTAATTACACTCCCCCTTTTCCCTTCTCACCAAAAAAACAGCGATGGCTCCTCCGGTGAAGTACCCAGCAAGGACGTCAGCCCAGTGATTGCGGTACTCAGCCACCCTCACTACTCCTACTAGCATGGCCAGACACAGCAGAGTCAGACTGACTGTTGGCTTTGTCAGACGTGTTCCCTTGGTCCTGAACACCAGTGTCACGTACATCTGAGACAACAGGCACACAGATTTTGACATGTGCTTCAAGGTCTAATGTGCAAAGGTAAAAAATACCTAGGATAAAGACAGTTAACAGATCCTTAATGATCACATGGATAATCTACTCTATCAAGGGGTCAAAACGTCCTATTAGTGCACAAAGAGTAACTATCAGTTTATATTGATTTCACATTTGTTTCACATACTTTTAAATTTCATATTTAATCATAATAATGGATCACACACAGCACTCACCACAGTATAAACAGCAGAGTAAACACTCAGAGCTGCATCCTTTGAGGGGAAAGATTTACGGGCAGATGCTACTATGAGTGGGTTCCCTGTACAGGCTCGTCGTTCTGTGATGTACTGGAGATTAGAGTGGCAGCCCAGAACTGTGTAGTTAGGCCTGCATGCAGACAAGAAGTGAGGTGTCTGGTTTCCTGTGACCACTTGTCCAGCATTGGCAAAGATAGTTGTTGTGAAGAGGCCAAATGAGTAGACACCTGAGAGAAAGGATAGAGACTTGTAAGGGTAAGGGGTTAACTACACTACTATTACTCTTAAGATGAATTGAGTCCACTAAATGTAGTTCAAATATGACTTTTGTTTGGTGTTTACTACTTCCAGTAATTACTCCGAGTATCAGTGATACCTAGAGGAAGTGGTCAAAAGTTTGTGGATACCTGGTCATCATACCCTATGTGTGCCTTCACCAAACTTTTGACACAAAATACAATTGAATAGAATGACTTTGTATGCTGTAAGATCCAAACCTGTTTCAGAATTGCAATGGCCCTGAGCATAAAGTGCAGTCCATGAAGACATGATTTGCCAAGGATGGAGTGGTTTGCCTCAAGTCATCTACACAAAGCCCTGACATCAACTCCATTGAACATATCGTTGTTGTACTGTAATCCTAACTATACCCAGGCCTCCTCGCCATTTGATGCTCAATGCCTGACCTCACTAATGCTCTGGTGGCTGAATAAGCAAGACAGTGATGGAAGCACACATTGAGCACACCAGGAAAAACTTTTTCTCACTCCTGATGTGAGATTTCTGCCCCCTTTTCTTCCTGGTCCTTTACCTAGGAAACGTATGATGCGTCTCAGCAAGGGACTAAAGTAGCAGCAGTCTGCCGTAACAATAGTCTTCTCTTGTGTGCCCTCTGACTTCATGAAAAATGCCATCAACTCTCCAGCCAAAATCTACAAAAAGAGAGAGAGACAAATTCAGAACTGATCGTAGCATAATCAGTCACATGATTTACATGTTCTTGGAAACCGCAGCCCGCGACCCTGATCATAGGATTAAGCGGTATAGAAAATGAATGAATGAATGAATGAATGGAAACCGCAGTTAAAGCAACTATTTTGGGCAGTTTGAATCAGTACTAATTCCCAATAAATATGAGCACATTATTGACACGTTCGTGCATACACGCACACACACACACACACGCACACACACAAACGTGCTAATCAGGCCACATCAATTTAAGCAAGAAAATGATTCTTGAGAGACAACCACACATGCATGCCCTGCTTCCTTGATAACAACACCCTGTCAGTTCCTCATTATCACCTAAGCTTTCAGTGAGACTAAAAAACCCATAATGACAACTCATTAATGAGACATGATGTAGATTACTGGAACATATCATTGTGATAAATACTGTAGACTATACAATTTTACAAACTTTATATGTTTTATTTTAAATAAGCTCACAGATATGCCTTATAAGTTATTAAATTGAGTTTATAATATCAAATGTACATTCAGTTTCTTGTTAACAAAAATCTGTGCAGTGTGCCTATAGTTAAGCATACTGTACCACAATACACAAACAGGGACAGATAATATATTGTTACAAATATTCATTTCTGTTAACAATGTAAACAATCTGTTACATAATACAAGACAAACATTATTTATTGTAATAGCTTTTCATAAATAATTTGTATTATTAATAATTGTAACAGTGCAGATAATTCCTTTTGCCTGCTATCACCTGCTTATAAAATGGTCATATTTACAGTCGAGTGTCACTTAAAGATCTCCAGAGTGAATATAGCTTTATAACACTGATAGATTGTTTTAATATAATTATACAGGGCCTCATTTATTAGACTAATTACAGTTACTAATCACATCTGGTCACACCATCTCAGGCTCAACTGTCACAATCACATCAGTAACCCACCATGATTTCACTATTGAACACCAGAATATTATTCTAGAGTTTTCATCATACTGAATTGTGTGTATGTGTGTGTGTGTGTGTGTGTGTGTTTGAGTGTGACACAGTGTATTAAGCACGCGTGAAGCAAAGTAGCACCACACACACACACACACACACACACACACACACACACACACACACACACACACACACACACACCAGGAATAGAGATTGACCACTGACATGGACTGACTATGACATTACTGTCACCCTGAAACAAAGGTAGAAAGAGAGATGAGCTGTGAAGGTCAGACCAAGAGTGAGACAGTGGGAGAGAGAACATGGCTTGAAACCATACCCATTCTCTAACACTTCATCAGTCAGATGCAATTAGGCTAAGCAGTCAGGATGGACTGGCTTCAGTACGTGTGAGAGAGAGAGAGAGTGTGTGTGTGTGTGTGTGTGTGTGTGTGTGTGTGTGTGTGTGTAAGTTGCACTTTCAAAGACCTTTCAGACATGAGTGCTCCAGTGTCTACAGTATATGTCTCAGTTTTAGCCATGATATTACTTTTTAAATCATCAATCAATTTTAAACGAATAAAAATACTTGTTATTTAGTTTTATATACAACCTCTGAAATAAGAGACATTTCATCAGTTATTACAACCAAATACATTTTTACTTGCCTGTTTTTCCACAATAAAAACAAACAAACTAAAAAAACATAAAAATGACCAGAATCAATTAATACCAGAAAATAAATCCATAATATATATAATTTAAAACTAAATAAAATAAATAAAAATGTATACATTTAGAATAAATAAATGTAACTTTCCACTTAAGAGCCCCACCAAACATATGATGATGGATATGCCACTGTTAGAGCATATCAGTAATTTCCCATTGGGATGAATAAAGTTATCTGTCTGTCTGTCCGTCCATCCGTCCGTCTATACTGTATACCTATCCATCTAATTTGAATAATAAACTATAAAGCATCAAATTTCTTAATGTTCCAGTTAAAATGCTTCCATAGCTATAGAGTAACATAATATTGCTAATTGATTGCATATAATATAAAAATCATTAGTGTTCACCTACTGTTACCAGGCAGGAAGAGAGGCAACACTGACTCACATTACATTGTGTACTGTAACATGTTTAGTATTTTTCTCACAAAGAAATGTAACTTGCCTACTTCCTCACTTTAATTTTTATTTATTTTCAACAATCAATACAACTATTTTTTCTAGTTGTTCTAGTTTATAAATGTTGTGGAGGGCATTGTGTTATTTCTGTAACAAACTTAATTTAAGTGCAAAATGCAAAAAATAAACTGTATATATGTATATACTGTACAGTACGTACAGTACTGTACATAAGACTTTCATCTTGGCTTGGTGTGATATCGGTCTGCATAACACCATGACCTTCAACAAGCTGAACAAGAGAAATATAACATGCTGTGACCCTGGGGTTTTTTAGTATCTTCAGCAGAATGGAGTCATGAGAAAAATCAATATTCAGAACTTTCAGTGTACACCACCTCAGCTTTATGAGAAGCACAACCAGTTCAAACCGATTGCACCTTAATTTCGTTGTACAATGTGTCATTGCTACAATGACAATAAAGATTCTGGTTTCTGATTCTGATATGAACTCCTACTATATCAAGATGACACAACATTCCCAATATTATTCCAAATGATGGCTTTCTGAGCTCAACCTGGAGCATACTGTATAATACTAATTAAAAAAAACTATATCCAGCAATATTTTCTTGATGTCCTCCAACACTAAATCTCACACTACACACAAACAACAACATACAGTTTTTAGCATAGTAACACATGTACAGTAAATGTGGCCCACATTCCCTACATGATACAGTACTTTCGTGTTCTCCAGTCATGTCAACTTTTTCTAGGTTTGGCCAGACTGTCTGAGATCCTCAACACTTCTAATCACTTTAAATACTTTGACAGGACCAATCACTTGTGCCTTTTTTTAAGTGACATATTATTATAAATCTCTAGAATATTTTACCCTGTTTTCATGTTTCCTCAGCTCGCGTTAACCTTAAATATGTTCCTTATGTTGCTTATTGGTATCTAAATTCTTTTTGATATTTGAATAAGGCATGAGAATTTGATTCACATGATGTCAAGGAAAAGGTGAAACAACAGCAATAGACTTCAGTCACTGTTGGCTCCATTTTATTTGTTGGATAGAAAACTCAAATAGCACTTAGCACTATGCTCTTTTCTACTTGGGTATGAAGTGTTTTTTTATTTTAAATTTTTTTGCATTGGGAGCGTTTTACCCTTGACTTTTATTCACAATATGCACTTGAGCTGGCATGGACCCCACAGGCTTGTGCAAAACTCTATGGTCTATTTTAGATAAAATGCATTAGCATGTCATATGAATACATAATTTAGTAGAAGAGATTAAACATGAGGAAAATCCGACCTTTTGTACTAGTAGTTAGCATGATCAATATAACAAATGTCACATTTGAAAAAATCTGACAGAATTTTGAAGAATAATAAATCAACAAAATTTGACATTTACTTTCTGAATTTGATATATTTGCCTTCTGTTTATTTCTACATTTTAATGGTTAGCACTGTCACCTTGCAGAGTCTGGGTTTGATTCCCGGCCAGGCTCAATTCCCGTCTCTGTGTGCATGTAGTTTGCATGTTTCCCAGTGTTTGGTGGGTTTCCTACGGGTACTCCGGTTTCCTCCCACAGTTTAAAGCCCTGCAGATTAGGCTAATTGGCCCATAGTGTGTGAGTGTATGTGTGTGTGCCCTGTGATAGATTGGCACCCTGTCCAGGGTGTACCCCGCCTCATCCCCTCCGCAACCCAGGATAAAGCGGTATAGATGATGAATGAGTGAGTTTGAGATTGACCCTACTGTATACACTGATTTCTTTGCATTTACCAACCAACTGAAGTAAAAACTATAACGACTAGACACCATTCTCTAATAATCCAAGGGGAACAGCAGATACTGAAACCTAATCCACCCCTTCTGTCACCAATGTATGGATCTAGATCCAATCATTGTGGATGGATTTCATCCAATGTTGATAGAATAGAAGTGATGCATCTCCTTTAAAAGTTTTGGAATAGATCCTCAGTTTGTAAATACATTTGACCAATCGGTCTTACTCAATGGCTTAAGAGGGGCTAGTTGTTGATAGAATTTAAAATTGTGACCTCACACAGAGTAGACAATGCCTTAATCAATGAGCCACTTCTGGTACCACTAATCTTTCTTTTGATTTCCTGTTATGTTTCTCATCATTTTTCAATGACAGACCTTGAAAAATCCTGTCATTGTCCAACATTTCAGTGTTTGCTTTACAATATTCCAGCCCTGGATATGTAATACATTTAGGATACAGGTCTGTGAATGTGTTGACAAATCCACTAATGTTTCTTTCTGTGTGTACTGTATGTGTGTGCATTCTTATCTTGCATTCTGCAAGGCTTTTTGTAATGTATGCGTGTTTAATGGAACTTTTAGGAGAGCTGTGCAAACACGTACTGTGTGTGCGTACTAATGGCAACATGAGCATGAAGAATGTGAAAGATGATCAGATAGAACCCTCATTTTGTGAATGCTAATGGATGATCAAGGTCATGGCTCCATTACAACGCTGTAAAGGAAGACCCTCTACAGCTGCCTGCTCAGGCCGGAACACAAACATGATATGAGCTGAACTCTCCCCTGGCCCTGACAGCACTTTAATCACGAATTGTTTCAGGGTCATCTAAGCGTAATCAAAAAGAGATTCAGCATATAGAAACAATATCAGTAGATATTATGGCGTATTGTTAATAATTGCTCAAATTCACAACAAAACTGATTATGTTTAATTTCACAACAGTCTTGTCCTAAAGTTAGGAAAGGTGACACAGTCAAGAGATTCCTGAATCTTCTGAAAATGATTATAAGGTTAACATCTAAGCATTACATGCACTTTTTCAGGTTGTGTGTCATGAATATGGATCTGTTCTTATAAGATTTTTGTCTCAAAGTTTAATTTACCTGCTACTGAAAGTATATGTATATTTTTGGGCAGTTTGCTGGGCAGTTTGCAAATCACAACTATATCAAAAGGAGGAGGATAAGAGTAGAAAAGAAAAGCAAATGGAAGAAATTCATTCATGTCTTGCAAATAAAATAAATGCATGTAGTAATTTTGTATGTGTGTAAGTGTACAGAATAGTATAAATAGATTAATTGGAAGATCTTAACCATCTCAGCCTAACTCACAAGGTTTTATGACTTATATGACTGTCACGTTCTGTTGATCTATCTATCTATCTATCTATCTATCTATCTATCTATCTATCTATCTATGTTGAATATTTACCCTTTTTCATT
>JAQQZS010000008.1:14718898-14739322 GCA_030068045.1 Platyallabes tihoni | reverse complement strand
ACCTTGAGAGGAACCAGACTCAACAGGGAACCCATCCTCATTTGGGTGAAACAGAAAGCAGGAAATGATCTGCATTTTTACAGTGTGTTAGGTGGCAGGCAGGTCAGCTATAATTAACTTATCTTAATTAACACTTTATGTAACACTCCTTGTTGTTACAAATTGCTCCGGAACTAGACAGTTTTTCTGTTCACGACTAACGTGAGCTACAAAGCTAAATCGCTTCTAACACAAGGCAGAATCCCAAACCCTACTCTCACCCCTATCAAGGACACTACTTAGTGTGTGTGTAACAAGGGATTCTAACTTACACACATAGAAATTAATGTGGGTTACACATGTTCCAAAAATACCAGACACAAGCTTATAATATTTAGGTAATTATATGTTGTTAAATGTATTGTGTTATATAATTCCAAAGGCAATACAACATGAATTCAAGGAAAAATATAATAATAATAATTTTTAAAAAAAAATTAAAAAATTTAAACACTCATTCTCTTTTTGGCACGCATGACAGTAGAGCAATTGGTGCTCAGTTTATAGCATTTGGTCTTTACTAGCAGGTGCCAAAATTGTGTTAGCTTGGCTCTGTAAAGGATTCAGTCTAGAGCATGATATTAAAGTGTTAGCAGGGGTTCTGTTTTCAACCCTGTGTGATGCAATTGAGAGGCAACCACCCTACACAGTATCTACAGTGTTTGACAATCTGACAGGACAATGTTTTGTTACTGTAGCAGCTGACTAGGTTGATGACTATTTTGTCATTTTAGACCTCATTGTAATAATCTACAATGTGGATTAAGGAATTTATTTACATGTTAAAGTGGTTGCATAGAATAGCTTAGACTTATTCCATCCATCCATCTAGTAGTCCAACCAGGGACCGTGGAGACCAGTAGTGACCACTGTATTTACTGTATTCCCATCTTTATAACCTTGGTTGGACCTCTGGTCAACATTTACACTCACATTCACACACAGTGGTCAATTGGAAAATACCAATTAGCATAATCTGCATGTCTTTGGACATGTGGGTGGAACCCGAAGAACCCGGAGGAAACCCATCAAGCACAGGGAGAACATGCAAGAGGCGGAAATCGAACCCGGACTCTGGAGGAGTGAGGCCACAGTGCTGCCTTAGACTTATTAATTGCATCACATGTAATTATCACTTCTAAAATCTAACTTTTATTAAAAGGCAAATTTCTTCATCTTCATCTTCTATACCGCTTTATCCTGTATTCAGGGTCGTGGGGGGCCTGGAGCCTATCCCAGGAAGCTTCGGGCACGAGGCAGGATACACCCTGGACAGGGTGCCAATCCATCGCAGGGCACACACACACACATTCACACACCCATTCACACACTATGGGCAATTTGGGAACGCCAATTAGCCTAACCTGCATGTCTTTGGACATGTGGGTGGAACCCGAAGAACCCGGAGGAAACCCATCAAGCACAGGGAGAACATGCAAGAGGCAGAAATCGAACCCGGACTCTGGAGGTGTGAGGCCACAGTGCTGCCTTAGACTTATTAATTACATCACATGTAATTATCACGTCTAAAATCTAACTTTTATTAAAAGGCAAATTTCTGAAGTTAAAAAATAGAAAAAAATATCAATCTTTTTGCCCCCTGCCCCCTCACTTAAATTCCTTCTGGATGAAAAGATTTTGAAAACTTGAAATAGATTTCAGGAAGTGGGATGCTGGGCCTCGGAGTGCTGTGGTGGACAGGACGCTTCTGTGGGAGGAAGAAAGAAAGAGCATGGGGGAGGCGGAGGAGGAACGCAGCTCTAGTAGAATCAGTGAAAAGCACAGAATTGGAGAGCAGTAGCTACAAAGAGAGAAGGAAGGAAAGAGAGTGGGATGCTGCCATCCCATTTGCTCGTATTGGAGTGTAGTGAATTTGTTTTGAAGCTTTGTGTGTGTATGTACTGTAGGTTTCTCTGAGTATGTCTGAGCTTAAAGAAGACGATGGAAACAGATTTGATCCTCCTTCAAGATCTTGGCTGATTCATACACTGTAAGAGTATGTATACAGTATGTTCACATGCAGGCTGTGTTCATTTTTTACATTTAGGATTGACGGCTGATAACAGTGCAGGGTAATTTTGTGCGCCTTGAAAGAATTGTTGTCTGTGAGGTGAGTGAACATGTGTTCTCTTGGATGCAGTTTAGATGTATTTTTAGAGACAAGGATGGTAGCCAGATACACACAGTGCTAGGTGTGTGATCCCACAGTATGGTGCTAATAAGCTAGTGTGTGTGTGGGTGTGTGTGGGTGTGTGCGTGCAGTATGTTCCTCTCACTTTCAGAGATGTGTGTATCAGAAGTCATGATAAATGTGACATTTTTTTTGTTTTGTTTTGTTTTACATTAAATTCTCTGTTTTTATTGATTTATCCCCCCTTAAGTAAGAAATGGATAACACACTACTGTGGATATAGGCAGTATTGCACCAAGTAAGTAAACACATTTTATTCCAACAGTGCCCCCTACTGGCATCTCAAGAATTGTGTTTTCTAGAATGTGTTAAACCCTGTTGTAAATAATAAAGGAGAGATTTTGAAAAGCTTGTGAATTATGAAATCATTTGAAGTTTTTGAGAAATGCAAACAGCTCCATGAAATCAGTTTAAATATCACAAAGTAGATTTCCTACAAATGCCCTGGATTAAAATGCACGGTTCTTACACTCAAGAATTAAATGTAAGATTATCAATATAAGACAATGAACAAACAGAATAGGATATTTTAAAACACACACACACACACACACACACACACACACACACACGCACACACACACACACTGCCTAATTAAATCTATCATTTTGGTTAGTAGAACCCCAAGCACACATAATATATATGGAGAATAAAGGAAGAGCGAGAAGAATGAAAACGATAACAAAGGTGTACAGATAGACAGACAGTGAACGGTGAATAGTAGAGCCAATCAGTCTCCATAGTAACAGCAGTAGAGATATTGGTTTGTATGTCTGCATGTGTGAGTGAGAGCATGTGTTTGAGGTATATTTAGCTGTTCTTTGTGGGCACCAAACATCCACATAAGAGGGCTACATGAAATTTTAATGCATACTTGACACATCACCTTAATAGACAAATGACATACGATGTCCTGGGTTGCAGGGCTTACTTTTGGCTAAAACTCATGTTTCAATGAAATTACCTAAAAAGATAACAATAAAAGTGTGGGGGACTGAGTGTCTCACATTCTAGACAGGCAAGGATAAATAGCTCTTATTGTTTAATTCCTTTAAAGTGAATTTAAATCATATTCCATGACATGCAAATGATACATGGACAAGGTAACTTAAAAATACTATAAATATTAGATAGCTACGATTATTGCAAGTGAATTGTAGCTTGCTAGAGTATGCTCACAAATTTGTTGGCAAATTGTCCAGTACTCCATGAAAAATAGTTTCATAGGAATACAAAATATATCAAATAAATAGAAAATTATTTTTCTTTTAAGGTAAAAATACAGTACGATCACGCCCAGTAGAGCATTATTTTATCATGGACAAAAAGCTCACATCTTCAAAAATGTCAAAAGTAAGGAAAACATTCTAATTTTGCATTTTGTCTACACACTATCATGCCCATTGAAACAATACTAGCAGGCAGAGGGCCATCAGAATTCTTTAACTTGGTGCTCAGTGATTAAGGCACTGCTGACACAGAAGGTCCCAGGCTTAAGCCCCACCACCAAGGTACCACTGTTGGGATTTTGAGCAAGCACCTTAACTCTCAAATGTATACTGACAAGTCGCTCTGGATCAGGGCATCACAAAAATGCTGTAAATGTGTAAATGAAACACAAGCAGATGCTTTTCCAACTAATGGTTCCAGGCCAACAGTGACAAAGTCATTTGATGGCATCTTTTGAGAAATTGTAAAAAAAAAAAAAAAAAATGCTGCCAGTCCTGCTGCTGGCTTTCCAGATGAGTCAATTGGCTGCAGCTGGATGTGAAAGGAGAATGTTTCCCATGTTGATTCTAAGTCATTGTCAATTTCATCTGTTTTTTTTTTTATTTCAGTTTCTGATTGACACTGATTTTTGTATAAAATTGTACTTTCTAATTTGTTTGACAGAAATCTATATATACAGTATATACTGTTTATATACATATATGCCAAAAAAAAAAAAAAAAAACCATAGGTGCAACTTTCTTTGGTCCATGAGTATATTTGTTATTTTTACTCAGGAATCATTTCCTGCTTTTTCATTTATATAATAATATGTATATTATAGGGGCACACAAGATTGCTGTACACAAAAGGCAGGGCAAATACAGTCAAACAGAGTACTCTTCGGAAAATTATCTATTGTGTAAACATGTCAGGGACACCATGATTTACTTTGATATAATCGTATGTGTTAATCAGTTCATTTCATTTTTCTAAAAAACAACCAAAACCTGTAAAGAAAAGACACACAAACAAAATCATTAAATGAAAGAGTAATGTATTGTATATTGTATATTTATTCAAATAAAGAGATAAGATAAAAAGTATAAGAAGCAAGATATCTTAGATGCATTCCAGACTGCTTGCATATGAGAGTTGGAGGATCTAGAATAAATGAAAAGGTGTTGAGTGGTAATAAATATTTAGCTGACAAAAAAATGTCCAATTTTGATGTGCTTGCGAACTTGCAGTGTTATGTTGTACAGCTTGCTTTTATTGTTCAGTCTTCAGACAGCTTCCCTCAGCTGCTTTGGGCTTATATTGTAAGACAGTGTGTGTGCCAAATACCAGACATATGCATGTTAAGCTGCTAAATACAAGCCAAGAGTGTAAATGTGACCTGGCACATGCACATCCTACTCATGCACTGCACAAGATTAATAAATATATCTATGTTAAACCAGTTTGTTGCCCATAGTCTTAATCTATATTATCTTGTCTGTTTCTCTATATCTTTGACAAAAACCACCAACATACTGTAACATTACTATGCATATACTAACAATCATACTATCTTACCTGGCATATACAAGTCAGACAACTGCCTCAAAACAGTATATAGTTTAACAATAATGATTACATTATTAGACTTCAGGCCGGCAATCAGCCCCAATCTGCCCCAATGGCTCAAGGGCTTGTCATTTCAAAACCCAGAAAAAGAAGCTTCTTGAGGTTCACCTCCCTGGGACAGGTGTACCAGTCTGAGGTGTTACCCTTTGGGCTGTCTGTGCATTTCTTAAGATACATGCAGAGTACCGTGTCATCTCTGATGATCAGGCCATGGGCAACTCATCATCAAGTGTGGCTCTTCTTAGCAGAAGTGTCCTGTCCTCTTGGCTAAGACACACTATTTTTCAAACCCTTCACTTGGTTAAAGTACCTTTAGCAGGAAAGACAGCATCAAGTCTGCTTGTGAATGGTTCTACAAGCTTTAACATTTTCAGTTCTCTCTCCAGAGATGCTCTACTGGGTTCAGGTCCAGACTCTGGTTAGTCCTCTTCAGGACTCTTCTGAAACCACTCCTATGTTTTCTTTGCGGTATGCTTTAGATCATTGTCTTGTTGAATTGTCAACTGTTGTCCCAGCCTGAGATCCTGAGCACTCTGGAAAAAGTTTAAAAAATCAGTATTCCTTTATATTTTCTGCAGAGCATGATGCTGCCACCACCACGTTTCACTGTACGGATGGTATTAATGAAGTGGTGCACAATTTCCCCCTTACGTGATGTGGAAAATTGTGTCATCAGAGCGGAGGATTTTACTTCTCATGGTCTGAAAGTGCTTTTTGACATACTTCCAGCTCAGTGTGCCTTTTATTGAGTAATGGCTTCTGTCTAACTGGCTTCTGTCTAACTGCTCTGATCATAGATGTCTGCTTGGTAGACTACTGCAGTGATAATTGTCTTTATGTAATCGTCTCCCATCTCCAAAAGGGGACTCAGGAACTCATTTATAGTGACCCTGCATCCTTGGTTTCCTGACTGAGCAAGGCCCTTCATCCCTGATTACTGCTGGGTCCGCCACAAATCTCTTCCATTTAACAATGATGGAGGCTTTCATGCTCTTGGGCACTTTCAATGCTCACACACTATTTTCACACTGACATACTCTATCTACTGTGAGACCTCATATAGGCATGTGTGTGCCCTTGCTAATTATGTCCAATGACTTCAGTTAGGCACACGTAGACTTCAATCAAGTTTAAGAAACAACACAAAGTCCACTGGTAGGAGTAGGATGCGCAAGGGCTCAACTGTAAAAACAATTAACACTCCAATCAGCTTTTTTTTACTTTGTCATTGTGAAGTATTGTGGGTAGGATGATAAGAAAAAAATACTTCAAATTAATTTTGATATACTGTAAGTGTAAACTATAACAATATGTGGAAAACTGGTCTGAAAACTTTCTGTCAGCACTGAAAGTAGATGAAATGGCTTGAAAATCACCTGATCAGGAACAGTAGAAGAAATGTAAACTTTGGCAGTAATCTCAGCAGTTACCAGTTATTGACCAAACACTTCAGATTTTGTGAGAGAACATGGATTCCTGCCTAAAGTAATGTCACACAAGTTTGTAAACAAGGCGATTACAGCAGGCTACTATTTGAACTAGATATCTATCTGTCACAGTGTGATAACACGGCTGCTCCTCATCTAAACAGAGATTGGCACGCTGGGTAACATAGGTCATCACCAAAACCACACCAGGATCAGGCTGGCTGTCTATTGCCTACCATGACATGCCATTTCACAAGGAATGTTGCATAGGCATTACGGCAAGGTATAGGCATTTGGCAGACACCCTTATCCAGAGCGACTTACATTTTTATCTCCTTATACATCTGAGGATTTGAGATTCTTTTGATTTCTTTTCTGTGGGAACAAATCCAGTGTTTAAGGTTACCAACCCCTGGTCTAGAATGTCTTTTTGTGATGTAGCATTAAAATTTACTTCACTGGAACCAAAGACCCCCAATACTTTGTCCAGCATAACTGTGGATCTGTGCAAAACAGTTGGGCGGTTTGACAACTTAAATGGCCTGCACAAATCCATGAGCTCAACTCCACTGAACACTCTTAGGGATAAGCTGAAACATGGACCACACACCACGTCTTCTCACCCAAAAACAGTACCTACCCTCACTAATACTCTTATACTGTAGCTGAATGAGTCACAAACCCAGATCCCAATTCAGGTGGAAAACCTTCTGAAAAGATCGTGGACTTAGCAGCAAAACTCTGGAATGGGTTGTTCATTAAGCACATATGGCTATGTGATGGTCAGGTGTCCACATATTCTTTTGCCTATATACTGTACTTGGTCACAAGCACCCATAGTAAAATAATAGATATAGACATGTAAATTGTGTAATAAACAAATAAGTACACACAAAATAGCCATGGTACCATTATGGGTATCATTATGTGCTGTAGTTAAACAATAGTGGGATCATGGTTACTTTAAAGAACTATAGTACTTATACTTATAGGTACAAAACCTAATGAAGCATTTGTGTACGTCACATACTAATTTACATTGTACTAAGCAAAAAAAAATAATAAAATTATTTCAAATATTTCAGGAAAAAAAATCCCAGCCGATTTCATAAAACTATACATGTCATGACATTTTCGGTAGGCATCAAAACATTAAATGGTGTTGACATTGATGAGGGAATGGAGTAATTAACATGTTGTCAAAGACCAGCCAGCATCTCGCTGAGTAAACATATTCAGGCACTTTGGTTACCTTTAATTAAGTGTACTCCATCAAAATTAGACCCAAACAGCCTGGATCTAACATCTGGATAGGCTTGGATACATCACTCTCCTCATCATATGAACCAAATGTTGCATGAATAAAACTGGAACTAAATAAAAGTCTTAATGATTTTATAGTCTATTATTTAGTTGGTATTATAGTTTAGCTGTAGAAATCAACACAGTCTAGATTACAACATAGGGTTATTTCCTGTAGCTATTATTAAGTTCCACGTAACACATTTCTGACAGTTTTATTTGTAAGATTTATTTAGCAACAAGGGATATACAGTATTAGTTTGAAAAAAAGCCATCTGTCAATGACTGATACTACAACCTCAACTGTCAAATTAATTTCGCTTCGTGTTGACCAGCTGTTTCTTGTCTCTCATCCATGTACTGTCTAGTCAAAACATGACACTACATGACATACACATTAGGTTAATTATGTACTGATAATGTAGTATAAAGCTCATTATTGTGATATCCGAAAATATTACGGCTGCACTATTTGGTCAAAAATTCACATTGCGATGACACATATTACGGTTGCAATTTAAACTGTGATATGTAACTCTTACACTGAGTAATTAAATGTATGTATGTATGTAGGTTAACATCAAATAATGTCACAAAAGGCCAAAAATTAACAAATACTTAAATTATTGACAAACTCATAAATTACTGACTGTATACTGTAACTGACAGAAATTACAGCCTTTTGTGATGAAGTAATTGCACAGATCTGTTTTGTAATTTCATTTATTATGTAATTAATTGTGAGCACTAGTAAATATCTATCCATCCTGATTTTAGCAGACATGTAACTCTCATTGGTAGCCCATTTAGTTTGGGGAAAAATTGCCATGGTGCCAATCCATCGCAGGGCACACACACACACTCACTCGCTCATACACACATACCTGTACTACAGTTAATTACCCTAATCTGCTTATCTTTGGACTATGGCAGGAAACCGGAGTACCAGTAGGAACCCACCAAGTATGGGGAGAACATGCAAACTTCATGCACACAGGCCCTGCTGGGGGAATTGAACCCAGACCCGGAGGCCTGGAGGCAACAGTGCTAACCACTAAGCCAGCATGACGCCCATGTATAGTACACTGCAGCAGTCTGCCGATGACAAAACTTTAATAATTGTCATCGTTTCAGTCTTGATCTGTGTACCTCTGTGTTAATACACCTGATATGTCACAGTTGCTTCGTGGTTAAGGCTTTGTGTAACCAGAAGATAATACACTGCCTGGTGTATTATAATAAATATATTGTGTATTAAAATAAATACTTGACATTTAAGAAGGGCCTGCATCAAGCAAAGTAAACATCAAAGGAGACTGCAGTAATTACTGAAATTGAATTAAGAAACCCATTGGATTATTAAAAATATGTAAAGATACTGCCACTGATCTGTCAAGAAATGTGGTCAGAAAAAGATTAATGACTATTATCAGAGCAGTAGAAAGTCTTATGAGCTTTTCCACAGCTGGAGAGTCTTTCTTTCTTTCTTTCTTTCTTTCTTTCTAATCATGTCTCAATTACATCACCATAAATAATGTTGTCTGACAAATGAACATGATTGATTGTCAAAAAGTTTAGAAACACCCACCAAATTTATTTAACATCACTCCATATACTAAACATTAGTACAATTTAGATCTACAGTAAATAATCTGAACCACATATGCCAAAGAATTTATATTTCTATTAGCATTTCTACAAATCAGATTAACAATTGCTATCATATCCATTGATTAATATTGAGCATACAAACATATTTGATCTAAAATATAATGTGAAACCCATTAATAGTTTAACAACCGCGCACCAACTTGATCCTCCAAACATAGAATGAAAGAGGAGGCAGAGGAGATATGACACACCAGCACAGCTCTCTTCACACAGTCACACTACATACTTACTGCCCTGCCCACCTTCTGTACTTCTGGGGATGCATAAATGGTTCATTTTTAAAATCAAGACAGGACACATTGCTGTACACAAATAACTAGTAATTACGGCGCATGAATAGCTCTAGTGAGTAAATAGTGTGAATCTAGGAACATTCAATCAGGCTAAAAAACAACCTGTGTTAAATGAACGCTTTGTGTTTAGTGGGTAATTATAGAGTAGCCCCATTAATTGTTCTCTTCGCAGTACTTCGTAGCACTAGGTTATCACAGTAGCCACAAACAAACTGTAGATGATTTGAAGATTACTAAGCAATACAGGGATAAAATTTAATTTATTTTATATTAAAAATATATTTTCAGAATATTAACTACTGAATTGATTCCTAGCATTTTACTTCTTTGTTCAAAATTTAAGATGTGAAATGTAATCAAATTTTGGTTTATAGTAAGAAACACCTGGGAATTCTTACACAAAGCTATTAAAAAGAAACAATGGGCATAACGAGGCATGAAGTCTGATTAATAATCAAATTACAAAAATAATTGAATAAGACTTCAGATGCAATGCAATGGAGGAAAATTATTTACTGGAGTCTAGAAAGGCAATTTGTTAATCTTCTTGTCCCATCAAACCATGAGCAAATCATACTTCTTTAATGTTTCTAAGAAATCAGCTCGAACAAACAGTTCCTTTTAAGTATATGTCCGGACATGATTCCGTCTTTTGTTTCACAACAAACAGTAAACACAGACGTGTGAAAGATTATCTCCAGGTTCATAGTTGTTGACTCACCTCCACAAACAGGAAGCATGGCACGATCGAGGTACTGCTCTTAACACCAGGCTTTTCCTCAGCTGCCATATTGTATAGCTTTTACTCTATCTCTGTACCGATTCTGCTTTGTCTCCTACGTCTCACACCTATGAGAGAGGAAAGCGGTGTTAGCCTGAGACCAACGCAACACATAATAAAGGCATACTATATAAACTTTGCATGACCTATAAAGCATCATTGCTTCTCATGTGTCAAATGTCCTGGAATATCGCATACAAAATTTATAACATGAGAAATCTCTAGCGAGACAGTTATTGATTTTAATTAAGTGCCTGATGAAACTGTAGAATGAAATCACCGAAACCTGCCTCATGTCATTCATCGGGATAGGGGGAAAAAAATTCTTAGGTATTTAAAATACAACTTTTTAATGAACTTTGATTCCCGCCTCTGTGTGCATGGAGTTTGCATGTTCTGCCCATGTTTGGTGGGTTTCCTCCGGGTACTCTGGTTTCCTCCCACAGTCCAAGAACATGCAGATTAGGCTAATTGGCCTTCCCAAATTGCCCATCGTGTGTGA
Source organism: Platyallabes tihoni (assembly GCA_030068045.1). NCBI lineage: Eukaryota > Metazoa > Chordata > Actinopteri > Siluriformes > Clariidae > Platyallabes > Platyallabes tihoni. The sequence continues at coordinate 14,728,277 of JAQQZS010000008.1, read as the reverse complement.
ATGAGTGTGTTAGTGTGTATATGTGTGTGCCATGCGATGGATTGGGAACCCTGTCCAGGGTGTACCCCGCCTTGTGCCCCAAGTCTACTGGGATAGGCTCCAGGCCCTCCGTGACCCTGATTACAGGATAAAGTGGCATAGATGATGAGTGAGTGAGTGAATGAGAGTAAAGAATTTAATAAACAAGAATGTTACTAATAAACAAACCCTCACCGGCCACTTCATTAGGAACAACGGCTTATTACCGCAAATATTTACAGTAATTAGCCAATCACATGGCAGCAAATCAGTACATTAGTCATGACCAAAATGATCTGCTGCAGTTCAAACTGAGCACCCGAATGCGAAAGAAAAGTGACTTTGAATGTGGCATGATTGTTTGTTCCAGACGTGCTGGTCTGAGTATCTCCTGTCACCTACTGTAAGAACAGGAAACACTTCAAGCCTACACTTCACGCGAGCTCAGCAAAATTGAGCAAGAAAATATTGGAAAAATACTGCCTGGTCTGATGAGTCTCGATTTCTGCTGTGACACTTGGATAGTAGGGTCAGAATTTTGCGTAAAACAACATAAAAGCACAGATCCATCCTGCCTTCTACCAACGGTTCAGGCTGCTGGTGGTGTAATGGTGTGGGGTATATTTTCTTGGCCCACTTTTTGGGCCCCTTAGTACTATCTGTGCATCATTTAAATACATTAAATGCTAAGTGAGTACTGTTGCTGACCATAGCCATTCCTTTGTGGCCACAGGATAATATATTATGTCACAAAGCTAAAATCATCTCAAGTGTCACAATAAGTTCACTGTACTCACATGGCCTCCACAGTAACCAGATCTCAATCCAATAGAGCATGTTTGGGATGTGGTGGAACAGGATATTCTCATTATAGATGTGCAGCTGACAAATCTGCAGCAGCTGTGTGATGCTATTATATCAATATCGACCAAAATCTCTAAGGAATGTTTCCAGCACATCGTTGAATCTGTGCCATGAAGAATTAAGGCTGTTCTGAAGACAGGTGTACCTAATGAAGTGCACAATGAGGTTTTAAAGTAAATAATCCAATCATAGCTAATATATTTACATGAACAACAGCTACAAAGCAAAGAGTAAGTGCATACAGCGTGATCCTTTCTGATGTACAGAATGGGAGAGGAAAAGGGGACATTCTGGAGTGGCCAATATTCGTATATCAGAAATAGGACAGTGACATTTTTCCCTTTGAAAGGAGTGAGAAAGGAAGATGCTCATTATCCAATATATTTTGTGTAGTTGTTGGGCTGGACATTTTGCTGAAACCTGGCAACTGTTGTTAATGATATTCGCTCTTTGGCAAACACACCTGCTGAATCAAACTTGGATACGTCTAAAACTGTTCCAAACAAGCTATTAAACTGTATGATGGATGACGACTATCAGGAATTGACTGCACAGAGGATGCAGGTGCAGACTCTTCTTTAATAGGCATAATGAAACAACCAAACCAAAAAAACTATCATAGCAGGAACTGTGAACATGAACAGTGAACAAGTGTTAAGCACCAAAGACAAAAACACAACAGATGCAAGGCTTGGACATACTGAAAACCTTAGAATTTTTAAACAAACACAAACCAGGTCCATATGATAAAAAAAAATGTGTAACTTGCAAAGATTGATGGGCAATGTAGTCTAGGGCCTTTATGACATTGTCCCCTCTACTGTGCAAAAGTCCAAAGGGGGTCTTGGACAGTCATTGAAAAATATGATATGATATAATATGATCCCTGAGGGGAAGTGACATTCCTCATGAAGAAAGTGGTTGAAGTGAAGTTCTTTGTTGCCCCTGGAAGAGGTGCAATGGGAGGTGGAATAATGTCCTCTGCTGGGCAGAAAGAGTGACATTCTTATCAGCATCAGGAAATGTAGCAAAGTCAGATGCAAGGCAGGGAGACATGGTGACATCCTCAGTGGCTATGGGTGATACATCAGGATCAGAGGCATGGCAAGGAGGATGGGTAATGCCCATGGATGTGTCACAAGCATCCTTAGAGGGGCAGAGTGGGGGGCTAAAGTCCACTTTCCGAGAGTCAGAAACTCTGGTCCAGGCTTGGCAGGAAAGCCGTCCCATTGACCTGCGCAGCAAGTCTGTCATGCCCTATTGGTGCTCGGGGCAACACACTGACTACAGTATATCCTCTGACTGAAAATCCCCTTGTTGGCACCAAGTTGTTTGTGGCTTGCTCATAAGTTGTTCAGGATTAATCCCTCCAAACACAAACCAGGTGGGCATATTGCAGACATGTGACTCAAGGTGGCTGATGGGAGCTGTACTCCAGCACCTAGATGGTGCTCCCATGACAATGACTTTCAAGTGCCAATAATTGGGTAATTCTAAAAATGCATTTTAAAAATACTTTAAAATTAAAAGCCAGTCATCATACAGTAGCTTCAGGACCTTTAAAAATGAGGTTGTTATTAATGTTATCCTACTAAACCAAAAAGCAAGGTCACAACGTGCTACTGGATAAATTACAACCTTAACTGCTGAATGCCTATTTTAAGTACAAGAATGTTGACTGGTGAATTTTCCCTTTATTTGTAGACTAGAACTCAAATTAGTTTAAAGACCTTGGACACTATGAATTATTCATTCACATAATCTATCCATACTTCAAGTTTAATAAAGAGTTCAAGGATTGACATGGTTACAATGAATAATAATAATAAAAAAGGATGGAGCATCTTTCTGTACATGCTTCTGTATAAGTGGTGAGTTAAGAATAAACCCATACTCAAAGTCTTCAGGTGACAAAATACAAAGCAAACACAAGGATGCTCATTGCACAGAAGGATATTTTCAGTTGGATGAAAGGATTAGACCTGTACACATGGGGCAGAGTAGAGACACCGGCATGCCCGCTGTGTTCCAAGCCAGGGACGTTAGAACACATCTTGAGTAGCTGTTCCAAGGCATTAGGCGAGGGCCGGTATCGGTGGAGACACGATCAGGTCCTTAAATCAATTGCTGACGTAATCAGCAAGGGGATCAAGGACAGCCGATACCGCCAAGCCACAACCAAGGCCATTCACTTCATTAGGGAAGGACAAAGGCCAGAGGAAGCATCAAAGAGCTGCTCCGCTGGGTTGCTTTCCACGGCCCGAGACTGGGTGATGTCAGTAGACCTAGAGAGGCAACTGAAGATTCCACAACACATCACCCAGTCTACATTGAGACCTGATATCATTTTGGTCTCTGAGGCCACAAGACAGCTAATCTTGTTGGAGCTAACAGTGCCCTGGGAGGAGAGGATGGAGGAGGCTCAGGAGAGGAAGAGAGGAAAATATCAGGAGCTAGTGGAGCAGTGTCGGAGGAATGGGTGGAGGACCAGGTGTATGCCAGTGGAAATAGGCAGCCGGGGATTTGCCAGCCAGACCCTGAGCAAGGCCTATGGTACACTGGGCATAACAGGTGTCAACCGAAGAAGAGCCATAAGTAGCAATGTGGAGGCAGTCGAGAAAGCATCCAGATGGCTCTGGTTAAAGAGGGGAGAACGGTGGGGGCGGTAGCATGCCACTTGGACACAGGCCGGGGTCTGATCAGCCTCGGTCGGGTCACCTGGAGGAGGGTGTCTGTTGTAAGACCCGAAACACCCCGGGAGTCCAGGAAACAACACTGATGATGTGTCCAAGGTTGTGCATCAGAAGATGTTTTCTGTAACTAAAAATTAAATGACATGCTGTCGAATGTGAGCATCTACTTCCTCCTATTATTTATTATTTAACCAAGACTAAATTCTTATACAACAGAAACAGAAATATAATCTGCGATAAGAAACAAACACTCAGAATTTTCTTTATTTCCTAAAGCAACCTATAAAATGTTAAGACGAGCAACGAACAATTTAGCAAAAAATGCACTTTGTGCATCAATTAAAAAGTAAGCAAGAAAAAAAAGCTGTTGTGAAGGTGAAGGAATGCTGTTTGTCTAATTTGTTTCACAGATGCTCCAAAAAACAAACAAAAAACGAAAATAAACGTAGCTACAAACGTATTGTAAGTTGTAAGTTATAAGGATTTTTAAGTTGGTACACGACTGTGGTTTAATAGACATTAATAACAACAACACTGTTTTAGGGGAAAACACTCGACTTGATGGTGGGAACTCCATCCCTGTTTCATCACACTGTTTATTAATTACACTCTTCTCATTTCTGCATTAGACAAATATCTACCCCTTTTTCTTTTTTTTTTTAATGCTGTGATTTTCCAGAAAGTCATCGTGTATTACTCGTGTTTGATCATCAGGTACTTCACACAACTCTGACTAAACCTTTCTACACAACTCATAAATAAGGAACTTCCATAAAACATCACTGCTTTAAATTAAAAACCTTTGAAAAAAAAAAAACTCATTACATCAATACCTCAACCATCTACAAAACCATCTACCATCTACACTATGATCACTGTGATTGAAAATCAATACATTAATAAATTAATCAACAAAAAAATTAATAGAAGCAAACGGATATCAGTCTATTTTTAATTGCGTTTGCTTTTTAAATCTGCTCGTTGAAATTCGTATGAATAATGAAAAGTTTTTTTAATTTTTTTTTTATGAAATGCGGTTGTACCTTCATGTCTCCACGAAGTCCTGGGGACGCTGGACGGTCCGTGAGCAGAAACTTCCAGAAGCAGTCCCAGGAAAACTCCCAGCACGCTGAGAGCCATGTTAGACTCCGGGATCTTCGGCAGCGTGAGGTTGCCTCTGTAAGAGACACAATGACATAACTGGTCAGAGAGAGAAAGTGAGAAGGCAAGTTAGAAAGAGCGTGAGAGATAAACAGAGAGATAGAGAGAGAGAGAGAGGGAGAGAGAGAGAGAGAGAGAGAGAGAGAGAGAGACAGACACACACACAAGACCTACAGTCAGTCAGTGCCTGAGGTAAAGAGAGACTCATTGAGCTGCTCACATGTTTATAAACACTACTTCCTCTGTGACGGTTTTACCCGCGTGGACATCAATAAAAGGAGAACAAAACTACACACACTTATTCGCCTTAAAGATGAAGTGGAGTTGAGTCAAGCGGGCTTTTATTGTCATTTCAATAGTTTACTGTACAAGTACAAAGTGAAACTAAAACATTCGTCCAAGACCGAGAAGCAACACAGGAACATGAATTAACAAAACTAGCAAAGACAAATATATATTGTATATTTGATTGTTAAAAGTATATTGGATTGTTTACCAAAACAGCAATTAGTTCAAACACATTAGTTCACACACACTATCAATATAAATGACTTTAACTATACAGCTGATGATCAGCTTATAATTGATGAATGAATGAATGAATGAATGATTTCTCATTGCCTGCAATAACACTCTCTACCTGTAGGGGTCACACCACACACTAAAATCTGCCTCCAGGTCACGGTTCTCGAGTACACCCCAAGGTTCTGGAGGAGACCCGAAAGCTGCCACTCCATGCTCCGTAGTTATAGGAGGATAAAATCAAACTGCGTCGTTCTGGAGTACAAGCCATAGTTTAGGGTTAGACACTGTCGCTCTAGACCGTTCTCCATACACAACTCTAGAGTACAGGTCATGGCGTTTAGACCATAACTCCATATCTACAGGCAATGCTCAGGATTTAAAAAAAAAAACTCCAATATACACCACATTTTACTTCATATCTTCAGACTTCAGTCCCTCATGCCCCAGGTCCAGCCATTCACAAACGTTCTGGTTGGAGATCTCATCAGATGGTCTTGGACTCTCAATAGTTAGTTCATGACTGAGTTTTGTTCCTGAGCCTCCAATAACGACTCCATGTTAAATTAAACACTTCTCCTGTCGTTCTGTTATTAGGATGGGTTCCCTGTGAAGGCTGGTTCCTCTTAACGTTTTACTTCCTGTTGCCATCTCAGCACCAATCTTTATTATCATTATGATTCATACGCATTTCCTCACACATTTATTCTTGGACGCAACAAACAAACAAAAAACCTGTAGCTACAAACGGATAATAGGATAATATAAAGCATGACTTCCTGTTCTTTGATAAATACCACATTTTAATGTTGGTATACGACTGTGGTTTAATAGACATTAAAGGCATCGTCTCATTATTTATTAACTACACTGTTCTTATTCCTGCATTAGACAAATTTATTAATATTTTTTTAAACGCGGTGATTTTCCAGACAGTCATTGTGTATTACTCGTGTTTGATCATCAGGTACTTCACACAACTCTGACTAAACCTTTCTACATAAATAAGGAACTTCCACAAAGCATCACTGCTTTAACATTACAAACCTTTAAAAAAAAAAAATAATAAAATAAATAAATAAATAACTCATTACATTAATCTCTCAAACATCTACAAGCCCACCGTCGCCCTTCGGCTCGCTCGATTCATACACATTTCCTCACACATTTCCATTATTCGTGGACGCACATTTGTGTTTTGGCAGACACACATGTTCCCGATAGTGAAAAGATTGTTGTGTTATGCAGTTGTTGTTTGAAATGGGTCAAACATCGGAGGAAACACTATTCAAAGTTGAGTATTATTTGCGCTCATACGAAAGTTTGAGAGTTTGAGAATGATTACATCCCGTACCCGTCCTACTGTATGTCCCCCGATCTTTACACCCCCTGATGCCTGCTTGTGGGGAACGTTAAAGGACAGTGTGTCAAGAAAACACACACACATTAAGAAAACTTACTTTACACATACGTGGTAAATCAACACGCCAACAGTGTGTATGTTTGTTTCTTTCTGTTCAGGGGAAATAAACTCACAGAATGACAACGAGGTGACATCGTCCATCTTTTCGTTTCAGTATTGCTGTATATTTTGGCACCTACTCTATTTACAACATTCCGTTCAAATGAATTGGATTTGAAATTGGATTTGAGCTCCTGATCATTTGCATGTGACTCTTTGTTTACATACTGTAACTGTTGGCCGACTCTTTAAAGGCTCACGTGTCTAACAGGTTAAATTCCTACAACATGATGAATCTGTAATAAATACAGACGCTTCGATACACAACGGCATAACGAGATCCTACTGTCACCCCTCAGGAGAAGAATGAGGACGGGTTCTGTTTCCGAGTCCGGTACCCTCTGGAGGTCGTTTCAGGGCGTTTTCCCGTCAAGCCGCTTTGTGACAAAAGTCTATTGTTAAAAGCACTATTGAACTAAACATAACCGTATGGTTTCGACCTGAACATCCCTCGGTATCTCAGCTCTCACTGACCTCTGTTAACATTTCCGCTAACTTGTGCTTCCTCCAAGACACGGCATTTAGACTCCACTCGGAGGAACGTGCTTTTGAGAAGCGAGAAAGACACAGAATGACGAGTGTAGCGTCAACAAGTCGCCACAGAAGCCTTGCAGCAGCAGCAGAAAGATGTATAAATCATAACGATCAGATCGTCCCTGGTGGGCGAGCCGAGGGCGAGGTGGCGAGAGGGGAAAAAAAAAAACAACAACTGGAAAATAGGAGGAAACCTTGAGAGGAACAAGACACAACAGGGAACCCGTCCTCATCTGGGTGAAAACAATAATATTTAAAGTACAATATCCACACTACACTGTTCACGCTTTTTGTTTATCATCTCGGTCGCTCAATTTCAATTACTACAGAGGAACTGCACTTACACGCGGAAAGCCCGAAATCCGACGCATCCAGAATCCACGGCTCAGACGGAAGAATCTGCACTACAAACGACCGGACGGGTCTGATGCAAAAGATTTCGAGACAATGTCCGGTCAGAGTAGTGTAGTGTGTGTAGCTTTTCCAGGGAAAAAATTGTCCAAAACTTCTCAATACGAACATCGGTGTGATATCAATTCGATTTAGGGTGGTAAAAGAAGTGTAAATCCGATCTCGTCCGGTTCCAATCGTAAGGTGTTTCCAGCCTGGTGTTGTTCTGGTTGAGGATGAGAGGATGAGGTGACGGAGGGGTTCTCCAGAGGCATGCAAGGTTTAAACGGGTCAAAGCAGGGTGTGTTCACGGACATGGCCGCGCTTTATGCTCATGGCGAGAAAGATGACACGCGAGATTAAAACTCAGAGTGAGCGGTTTCGGATTCGTCCCACTGCGACCTGTTATTCAGCAGATTCATGGAATGATGGCGGCGCTTTCTGTGAAACTTTTCGATAAGAAAATACTTATAATATTAATGTCTATAAAATGACTAAATCAGTGAGATTCCAGATTCAATTAGGTTTGCAATTGTGTGTGTATAAACATTAATGATCTTATAAATCAAACTATTATGAAAATTCAGAAAAAGAAGAACTCTCAAAAAACGATACAAATCAAAAGGAATGAATCTGAGTGCTGTGTTTACCTTTAACTTTTTTTTTTTTTTTTATTTTATGCTCGGCGAATCCTCGCTCGTTACCCTCGGGTAGGGTTTAAATTTTTTTTTTTTAAAAAACATGCAGGGACACGCGGAGCTATAACTCCGTCAGCAGAGCGTGCCGTGTTTCACTTCAAGATGACATCGTGATTAAAGGAGAGCAGACCTGGCACGTTCTTCAGTGCGACATTTTTTTTTTGGCAGAGTGTCAAAGGAAAAAACAAAACAAAACAAACAAACAAACAAAAAAAAACACTGCTAATCCATCACTTGTAATTTGACCGCAGGATCGAGTACCTTCACTTTATCGTTCCCTGAAGAGACTCAAGCGCATCCGTGCGTGTTGTGTTATCCAGGGAAAAGATAAAAAATAAAAATAAAAAAAATAAATCGCCATGACTCCACGATGGTCCCTTTGAACTCGGGCACTTATCGGTGTTTACTGACGTCTTTGAAGAGACTCTGCGGAGAGAAACGTGAGACGTCCGGGCTTAAAAGGTGGAAAAGCGTCTGCGTACAAAATCAAAACTGTAATATGAGAATGTGAACGGGGCATCGCGACGCCTTCAAGGCTTTTTTTTAAGAAGAAAAATACACGTACTGTATTAAAGATGATGATATAATTGAAATACTTGTTCTTTATTTTTTCCTCATAAAAGAATCAGGTTGTGTTGAACGCGAGTGTTCATCCCGGTCCGAGCGCTGTGAATCCCGTTGCGTGTCACAGAGGAAGGGACGGCGGTGAAATCCCGTCGAGCAGGTTTCTAAGCTTTTACAGTTCACTGAAAGGATCTTTGCAGTTCTATAGATACGAGAGCCGCCGTGTTGGCGTCGAAACACTACGAAAAAAAAAGCCCAAAACAAAAAGATGGCTCCGGCTCATTCTAAAGCTGATAAGGGTTACATGTAAACCTGTGCATTGAACCCTTTTACACTTGTGTGTGTGTGTGTGTGTGTGTGTGTGTGTGTGTGTGTGTGTGTGTGTGTGTGTGTGTGTGTGTGTGTGCGCGCGT
>JAQQZS010000008.1:14667236-14678147 GCA_030068045.1 Platyallabes tihoni | reverse complement strand
GCAATAGGAAGAAACCTTGAGAGGAACCAGACTCAATCAGGGAACCCATCCTCATTTGGGTGATAACAGATAGAAATCATTACTTGAGACTAAATTCTCCTCTGAAGAACAACTTACTATACCAAAATAAAATTGGGATTGAACGTAGGTAAATACGATGGAAGACATCACTACAATACCAGTAAATCAAAATTGGATGAGTAAACTCAGGGGTCACACAGCAGAAGCCAGAGACAAGCTGAAATAATACTACTCTGTAAGTACATGCTAGGCTGAATAATGACCGACATAAATACTGGCAGAAGGTGAAAGGTGATGCAAGAAATATTTTAAAATCCTAAATCTATTAGATTGATGGCAAAAGTAAAAGTTGATCATTTCAAATTGTATTTAAAATGTATTGTATAGAGTCCTAAAATATCCAGACTGTCCCAATTAAACAGCTAGACTGTATGGGAACCTGCAGTTTTCTTTAAATGATGTAAGTTTATATGGTAGATATTACCAAGATTTAAATGCCTCTCTTTAGGAATCGTCTAAAAACCTAAGACACAGCCCTTGAAACCATTTGAGCACAGGCTGTCACTAAATAAAGTGGAAGAGTTCACAGGGCCATGAATAAATGTTTTTACAGATAAAAACATCTGGGTCAGAACAATGAATCCTTTGAGTGCTAGAAGGTGCAACTGCACAGGTCCTCCATTAGAGTGAGCTGTTGCTTTATCTCCTGTATGTATTTCAAGAGATCCTGAATCTGCTACAGGTGTGAGCTGTTCCTGTGGTATCGAACACGGAGGCACGGTAGTGATACAAAGAAGATCAATCCTCAGGCCATGCATTTCTGGCTTTGCTAGTAAAAAATAAAAATCCTCAAGATGCAGTGCAATCAGATTAAATTAAACTCACTGCTTGGGAGCTACATCAATAGAAGCTCTGAAGAACATGATGTTTCTCAGACATGTCATGAATGAAGGAATAGACATTATTTATGGTGTGTCTCTGATGTTTAAAAAGTCATTTCCAAAGGCAGGTTCAAGTCTATCAACAGCAGCAGCAACATCAACATCAACATAACCTTCATGGTCAGATGAAGCACATACAGTAAAAGTACAGAATTTACCAGTACAATATACTGTACATCGAGGTGCTAAAAAATAATGAACCATTCAGCCATCCTGAAATAACCCTAACCCAAATCGGAGTTTTGAGGATCCCTGAAAATAAAAGTGAATGACATGTTCTGGAGTTCTGTGGCATGTGTTAGCCTTAGTGTGTGTGTGGGAAAGAATCAAGGAAAAGGTTGCTCAACAACAATGTTGATGCCTCATGCTGCTTTAACTCCCCTTCCAAATTGAAAAAAAAAAAAAAATTAAAGCAGGGCTCTCTGTCAGAACATTTTGGATTCACACTAAAAAAAATCTAACAGTTAAAACAACACAAATCCTCCAAAGGGAAATAAATTCAGCAGATTTTTGCTGTATTTTTCAACCAAAGGAATTCTCTATATTCAAGCTAAGGCAGAAGAAAACACAATGAGTCTTGTGATGGAGAAACTGGAATAAACAAAGTCTTATGTGCTGAAGGCTCTCTTGTGTCAGGAAACATACTGTCACAAACCATCTGACACTCGAGACTCCTTCTATAAATTTTAAAGTAACTGCTTCTTTCACCACATCAATGACTAGGCATTCTTTTTTTTTTAATTTGAAATTATTTGGACATTAAAATAAATTGTTTAATACCCTATAATAAATGAATATAGGAAAGATTTATAAGTCAGCATTATTTAAGTGGGTCAAGCATGTAAATCATATCACACAAGAGAGTTCCAAACATATTCTTCACAAAATCTGCACTGCTGGCATTCTTTGTATTTTCCCCATAAAAACAGTTCATCATCATGTTTAAAGAAAATATTTTCTCTGAATAGGCTTACAGTATGTTCATAGAGGAGCATTTTAAATGACTTTGTCAACAAGACAATAAAATAGAAACTCTTATGTAATCTTGTAAAGTGGTAAGGCTGAGTCATACTGTACATGTCACATCTGGAGAGAGAGAGCGAGAGAACATTTTCATGTTCGATCAGCCCTTTCTCTTACGTACATCTAACAGTTTAAAATTAGCACCCGTCCTTCATCAGGGCTAAGAAATGAGTCATCTTGGTGCCACTCGCTCCATCATCCATTATAGGGTAATAGTAATGCTGTGATAACTCTCGTGAAGACATCTAGAAACCCAGATTGATGCAGATGTGCTGCAGATATGTTTGTTACATTCATGACTAATTCACAATGCAAAGGGATTAATATATTTATGAACTAAATAGACACATGCCCAATATCTTTTCTGAATTTGTGTTTGCTAAAATTCTTAATTGACGAAAATGCCCTCTTTTGGTTGTAACACATCTGCTGAAATCTTAAGCAGGTATTGCTGGTCTGGCATCATATATGATAAATAATATAATATTTTCATTGGGATGTGCTTTTCACAATGATCGATCACATTCGATCTCAAGCGATTTATTGGACATGAGTCAGGAAAATCTGTGCATGCTACGTAGCTTAGCGGAGCAATATTCCATATGTCCATATGACCATATAAGAAGTACATTATTTGCTATGACTTGCTTTTTTTTGACCAACCATGTTCTTTCTAAAAAAGTGGGAAATGCACAAATTATGTTATTAATCCTACTAAAATTTATATTGTTCCCGGGTAGCCAAATTATCATGCCGTATTTTTTTGTGTTTTTATTAACATTTATCGTCTTAATAAATTGAAAATCACACTCACTCTCACTCATCGCCTATATTAAATTCAATTCAATTTTATTTGTATAGCACTTTTAACAATTGTTATTGTCGCAAAGCGGCTTTACACAATAAAAAGCATACACCGCTTCATCCTGTATACACCAGGAGTCTTAGGGCACGAGGTGGAGTAAACCCTGGACAGGGTGCCAATCCATCACAGGGAAAACACACACACACCAGCTCATTCACACACTACGGGAAATTCAGGAACACCTAACAAGCGTTATAATAGGCAGTTCTTTGGATTGTGGGAGAAAACCGGAGCAACCACAGAAAACATCAAGCATGGACATGGATCCTGGAGGTGCAAGGGGACAGTGCTAACCACTAAGCCACCTTGCTGGCTGGAAATAATCTCTAAAAAAAAAAAAATCTAAAAAAAAGGCTTGAACTGAAACAAGGTGGAAAAATAGTTTCCACTGATTAAATTAATCTGTGGCTTTCATATAAGAAACAAACTACCTAAATTGAAAAATCCATTATGTACATAAAAGTGATAAGACATTAGTATTATTAGTTTCAGTGTTGGTTAAGAATTATTTTTTAAAAACAAAATTACAAAGAAGTTATTTCAGTATTGGGATGAATAACTGATATTATGCTAAAGAGTTCACCTTGTGAATGCTTTCAGGTTTTAATCTGCTCCAAAGCTACCATATGGAAATGTAGGACGGGTAGAGAGACGAACAGCTATTGTCCTACTTGGCCCTGTGAACTAGGTTCCCCCTGGGCCACTAGGTGAAAGGTAAACAGGGATGCAATGTTCCCGTTTATTCAACACAGCATGTACTGTACTGCCAGAACAGGTGCAGCTATAGTGCAAACACTATAATATTTGTCCCAGCAGAAATACTTTGTGTATATATGATCCTTACACCTGCTCAACAACTCCTTAAATATTATTATCTTTTTGGTATTATTCTTTGTCTCTGGCTACTGTGCATGACCCTGCACACTAAGGTTATTCAGAAGCACCTGTTCAATGAATCTGTCCACATGGCACAGCCCAGTGTGTTAAAAAACATCAAGCCTAATAACCATGTAAACAGTCCTCACATGACTTCAGGATAGTGCCCTCATTATACCCCTCACCTCCTACAGCTCATATAATGAACACAGGCAAATAACATGAATTCCCAATTACCTCTTTGAGAAATCATTCCATCTATCAAAGGTCAAACCCAAGTGTTTGTTCAGAGCTAAATTACCTTGTTTTTCTCTCACATCTCGCTCTAAACAAAAAATATTCCAGCCTCTTTAAAGTTTTCTGTAAATTTTATTTTTACTGAATATTTTGTATGTTTGTCGCACAGTGCTGGACGAGGTCACGCTGCCAGCTCCAGTATAACGGGCTATGAAGGCATCTGTATTCTACAGAATGTCTTCTCCTGCAGAGATAAAGTTAGATGAGGGAGCAGAGTAAAGCATGCTGGGTAATGCGAGGTAAGGTCAGCCTCTCGGAGCAGGGAGTATTCTGGGACAAAGACTACTACTGGCTAATCAGAGAGTGACTTGGCTGAAAGCTACGGCATCTTGACTGACTAAATCAGGCTGAGGAGGATAAAAATTCTTTAAGCTGCTAAACAGGGAGTTCATCTCCACTCTGCTCCCATCATGCGTGTGTGCGTGCTCAGCAACAGAAACATACATGACATAAATGTTGTTAACGGGGAATTTTTCCTAGAACCTACAATCACTTTCACATGCCAACGTATGGCACTTTATTGGCTAATATTTAGACAGTGAGAGATGGGTACAGCATGTTCCGGCACTTGTGAATGGCTGGTTTTGTTCTCAGTGTAAGATATGCCAGTTAGTCCTGGCTTTCCTCGGGCCCAGGATTTTGCCAAACAATGAACACAAAGACTTCACCACTTCAATAAGCTCCAGTCATAAAACCATATGAAATAGTTGTCTAGTGCTGGCCACAATAAGAATGGAGCGATATGTGTTCATATAAGCTGTACAGTAAATGAAAAGCAAAAATATATTCTTAGAAATATTCTACAATAATGTGCACAGCTTAGAATACAATGTTATTCCAGTTATCATGATATTGCATTCCAAAAACCCTGGAACCCTCACCCATTTACATGTGTATCCTCTTTTCCCTGGCAATATTAGATTAGAAGTGAGTGAACGTTTCAGAAAAAAATCTAAAACATCTCTCTCCCGCCTTCCCTTTATGTGCATTGCTGAAAAGGGATGATGGATTGAGATAAAAATCAGTAAATTAAAGCACTCAGGGGAAGAACAGAGTGCACTGTGCTGTTTCTCAGATCTCTGGGAACAGCATATGAATGGGTAGGGATGCAAACATACATTTGACTCAGGCAAAGTATGTTTAATCTGGTAAATATAATTACAGAAGTATTACAGCTCTACATGTTGCCTGTGTGTTTGTCTACCCCAGTGACAAAGGACTAGTACACTTATAAGCAGGTACTTCACACTACCATTACACAGTTAATTCACTTATATATTCACAATATATTTCTGTTAAAACATAACACATGTACTAAATCATGCATTTAACCATGAGTGAACAGTGATGCTCAAGTATACTTAAGTAGACTGACATCTATTTTAATCAACAATGTACATAGATATAAAACAAAATACATACTAGAATAGACACTGATCAACCATAACTTTATGACCACCTCCCTAATTGGGTAGATCCCTCCCTTTTTCTACCAAAAAGATAAATAAGGAAAACCAGTGATTCAGAGACCAAGGGTGATAGGTACATGTGGGTAGCAAAGGCTGGCCAATGAAATAGGAGAGATACTGTAGCTCCAATTGGTGATAAGGTTAATGCTGGTTCCGATAAAAAGGTGCCAGAACACCGAGTAAATCACTGATTTGGTGGCAAAAGCGTGACCTACTCAATGACCTACCCATCTTATGCCTGACCAGTGTATATTAGATGCATTACTAGTGCACTTTGAGCATCTTCAGAATGTACTCTAGGTCCATTAACATAATTGTAGAGACATTTTCAAGGCTCACTGAGTAGTGAAAAGATTGTAAAATGTATCATTTATAAAGTAATACAATATTCTTAAAAAAAAAAAAAAAAGGTTTACAACATTATTATATAGGTAACACACATTCAGTATGTTATACAAAAATGTATTTGAAAGCAATTTTCTAACAGATGTATTTTATTATATTTATGAATCTAAATTAAATTCAAAATAATGTATAAAACAATGCATCATAGACATCTAAAAGGGTAGACCTTTAGTAGATGACGCCATCTGAACCTTGCATAAAGGTTATGCAAGCATCTGTGTGACCTTTCGGATGTGCAGTATAAAAGGTTGAGTTTATTGCATTTACAAAGTTGTGTTCTTGCAGATATTGGGCTATCTGCTTTGATTGACAACCATGTCTTTTCACTAATCAAAGCTATTGTGAAGGTAGGTTTTTAATTTAAGGATGCATCATATTACTAAAGTAAAGTGCAGATGTGCACTATGAGGCGTAATAATTAACTTTTGTGTCATGTCTCAAACAAATCAGTTCTGTTTGAGGGTCACTGTATGAAGCATGGTGAAAATAAGTTTGATTTATAGGGTTGATGTTTCTGTGTTATGTTCGCTATGTACCACTTGAGGTTGTGTTTTCATATATTTCATTAATATTGTTTTGGTATGCAATTGTGGGTATATATTCATCCAATAAACCAATATGGGTTATGTGGTGTGCAGAAGCATTATTATTATAATTATTTATCAAAGCCAGCTCATGATACAAAATATGAAGTAAATAACGTCAGCTAATATACATAGTGTACATGAGCCAGTACAGCTCATTCAATTCTGTGACAAACATATATTGTTGAAATTATTATTATGTTGTAAATTTGATAAAGCATAAATGATCACCATGAAACTCAATCTTGAATACAAAGCAATATTGCACTCCTCAATCATTACTAGAAGTTAAATACTAAATTACTGAGAGCCTGTATGAATGAAAAATGAAAGAAAATACACATATGCACATATTTGTGCATATGTGCAAGTTGGGAATAGTACTTTTATTATTATTCTTTCTATTATTTTCTTTTATTGACTGACCACATCATTATAGGTGCTTGTGAAATAGTAGAATATAGTAGAAAACTGTCAATATGAACACTTCTGGCCTTCCACTTCTTCATACAGCTTTTAATCATAAAATGTTCCAATTTTTAAAAGGTATTTGCTCAGAATATATGTGATTCTTATATAATTATCCCAATACCGATTTTCATATATTCAAAGCAAATTTCAGTATTCAAAGCAGAAGACAATATCTACAAACCGAAGCACATTACGTGTATTAAAGATATTTTTAACAATATTTGATTAAAAAATGACAATTTTTTTCAAACTTTTAATTGCATAAGGTTTCTTATTTCTTTGCTAAACTATCTGTTTAATAAAATTAAGGATAATGGCAATAATGTAATTAAAGTCATAAGAATGCTTTATTAACCCTCCTTGGTTTTCTGGTTACTTTAAAGCAGCCTATCTTAAAGCAGGTAGAATATTACACCATGTGAGCTACACTGATGCAAGCCTATAATTAAATTCACTTCCCCATTTAGATAATTTAATATAAACAGAGTCCATCTGGCAAAAGGTCCAGCCGATTTGTCTAGTGGTTGCTTTTCGAGGCTAGATATAGCTATTCATTTGGTATTTTTTTGCAGCAAAGATATTATGCACTGCTTTTCAAAATGCTACATCCAAAAATGGTAACACTCATTCTGCATGCCAGATTATGCAACTGGAGTATTTGCAAAAACAGAACCTGGTGTTTTAATCTGAATGACCAGGGCTTGTGAGCTGTATGAATAGGATCATTTGTTTTGTTGACTTTTCTAAAGCCTTAAATATGTTTTCCCAATCATGAAACTAATCCTTTTCCATCTTGTCTTACTCTTCTCTTCTTTGGACACAATTGTTTTGAATGCTAAGGGTACGAATTAAAATCTCCAGTGAAACACACAGTGTACTTCGAGGCACCATTTACAAGATCTGAAAAGTTCTGACACTAAACCCCAGACACGTATAGACTGGAGAAATGGGTCATCTATATGCGTCCCAAAGATTATGAACACATTACATAAGCTACACAGCTGGGGTTATGTAACCCTACGCATGCAAATGCATGGCATTTCTTCTTTTTTTCATTTACAGAAAGGTATTTGTCTAACTGTCATTGTGAGGAATTTACATTGGCACCATTATTAATGCAGCTAATTAATGCTCAGCCTACACCTAAATATAACTCGAACTATATCCTCAACCCTAATCTGAAACTGAACCTGAATTTTTTTCCAAGTTATAAAAAGCAGTAAGTCGTAAAAGTACATATTTTGCAAGTAGTAAAATTAAAATACAAGAGATAGGGAAATGAAAAACAAATTTGCTCCCGAGGACAGTCAAACTCCTCCACAAAGACAGAATTATCAGATATTCCAGTCTTAATGTGAATATTTGGTCCTCACAATGAAATAAAAACAAGTCCACACATACACATTCATGTTGTACAGTTAGTACTCCCTCTTTTAATTTTAGTTGTCTAGGGGTCAGGGGCCTGAAGCCATTCCCAGGAGACTTTGGGCACAAGGCAGGGTACACCCTGGACAGGGTGCCAATCCATCGCAGGACACACACAAACACATTACAGGCAATTTGAGAATGCCAATCTGCATATTTAATGCTTATTAAAACTCCAAAAATACAGTGTATGTACAGTACCAGTCAAAAGTTTGGACATACCTTCTTATTCAATGTTTTTTCTTTATTTTAATTGTTTTCAACATTGCATATTAGTAGACATTGAGAAATTGACAACAGCTTTGCAATACTCTTGGCATTCTCTCAGTCAGCCTAATGAGGTAGTTACCTGGAATGGTTTTCCAACTATCGTCACGGAAGGGGCGTACTGTACTTGTTGGCTGCTTTTCTTTTACTCTCTAGTGTAACTCATCCCAAATAATCTTAATTGGATTTGGATCAGGTGATTGTGGAGGTCAGGTCATCTGATGCAACACTCAATCACCCTCTGGCTTGGACAAATAGCTCTTACATAACCTAAAGGTACTACAGTATGTATTACTACTAAATGACAAATCATGGTCCCATAAATTCAAACCAGATGGGATGGCATGTCGCTGCAAAATGCTGTGGTAGCCATGCTGGTTAAGATTGCCCTCAAGTTGTCTAAGTCACCAACAGTGTCAATAGCAAAACACCTACATACCATCACACCTCCTCCTCCATGCTTCACAGTGGGAACCACACATTCAGGAACCATCTGTTCACCCTTTCTACATCTAACATAGACACAGCAATTAGAACCAAAATTCTAAAATTTGAACAAACCAAAGGACAGTTTTCTACAGTCCTGACTGAAGCAAGTCTCTTCTGTTTCTTGTTCTTGTGGTAATGCTTTCTTTGCCTCAATTCAATCATGAAGGCCTGACTCACGTATTTTCCTCTGAACAGTGGGTATTGAAATATGTCTTCTGCTTAAATTCTTGGTCTTCCTTTCCTGGGACGGTCCTCAGAGAGCCAGTTTCGTCATAGTGTTTGATGGTTTTGGGGACTGCACTTAGGGATAAATTACCTCTTGACAAGGCCCTCCTACCTCTTGAAAACCACTCCAGTTGAATACCTTGTGAATCTGATGAGAATGCCATCAGTGTGCCAAGCGGTCCAAGGTAAATGCAGTTACTTTGTAATTTACAATCTAAAGTATGGGTTAGTTTAACACTTTATTGTTTACTACATTTCTTGTGTGTTCTTTCATTGTTTGGATGTCTTCAGTATTAATATACAATGTGGAAAGTAAAAATAAAAAAAATCTCTAAAGAAGAAAGGGGAGAACTTTTGATGGTTAGTGTGTATATATACATTGTAAGATCTTTGATTTGGGTGGCACCACAAACACACAGACACTAGACGAGGTCCAATAGGACAAGGTTACTTTTATTAATAATAATGGGAAAAAGGAAGGGAACTGAGGAGGGAGGGAGAAAGGAAAAAAGAGAAAGGAGAGAAGTGAGGGTTGCACATGCAGGTTCAGGTAATGCCCAGCTGGCAAACCTGAGCAGTGACGGAGTGGCAGAGTGCGTTGACAGGGGCAGCAGATACCCTTCGACGCAGCCGCCGTGGTCAATCCAGCTTTTGTCATCTCTGGGTTGCGGACAAACACTCAACAGGTGCACTTTCCCATGCAGCGGCATGTGCAGGTCTTCGCATGATATCATCCTTACGGTACTCAAATTGCAGCATCTTGCTCTGCCGTCTGTGAAGTTTCCAGAGTGCGTGGCATCACCCTTTTTCCATGCTGCATATAGTTTGTGCAGGTCGATCAGTGGTGTCTTGTTCGACTGCCCTCATACCTTGAGCTCTAGCACATAGATTGAAAGTGGGCAGTCTGCCTGCCTTGGCACCCCATGCTTTAACAGGTGCAGTGCCTGTTTTGTCTTAACTCCTCCATTTGCTGTAGCTGAGCCCTCGACATGAGGCCATGTGACTTCCTCGATGGTCGAACTCAGCACCTTTTCCTCGTCAGCGGTTGGTTTGCGTTAGCTGGTGCATGGCGTAGATGATATTAGGCGCCACCATATATTAGGTGCCACCAGCGCAAATTAGGCACCGCCGCATGCAGGAATGCCTGCTGCAAGCCAGGATCATGAAGTGATCAGTTGTCAGTGCTTCTTTCACACACCTTTGAAGTTTCTGGAGTGTGTGGCACCCCTCCACCCTCATGCCGCTCTCGCCTTTAGCACTGACCACTCAACATTAGCCTTAAACTTCGACGTTCACTAGCGTCGTTGTTACTCTGCTTTTATAATGTGATGGGAGCACAAGATCCATTCATCCATCAATTTGTCACCTGCCATGCTGAATCAAGGGGCCCCACCTCTTCACACACCTGCCAAAGGGGATGTCATCTCTGTAGAGAGCCTCTGGAGTGAAAAAAAATTTTGGTACATGTCCATCACATATACAGTGGTGTGAAAAACTATTTACCCCCCTCCTGATTTCTTATTCTTTTGCATGTTTGTCACACAAAATGTTTC
>JAQQZS010000008.1:14637520-14651502 GCA_030068045.1 Platyallabes tihoni | reverse complement strand
TAGGTTCCAGGCCCCCCGCGACCCTGATCATAGGATAAAGCGGTATAGAAAATGAATGAATGAATGAATGATAGCGATTTTAACAATGATCATTGTCGTAAAGCAGCTTTACAGAATCAAAAACATAATTAGAGAAGTAAGTATGAAATGTGTGAGGAAATATGTATAAATCAAAATGATCAGATTGTCCCTGATGATCAAGTTTTTTAGATTGAATTGTTCAAATGCACCATATCATAGTATCATATCTATATGTCACATACATGCCTTTTCCTGCCTTTCCCCCTTATACTACTCGTTACTGCCATCTGGGATTAGAATTGTGTGTATCTAGTAACTTAACTCTATAATGTGTATAATGGTAGTAAAAATCTGTGTTGCCTTGTGTATTTATGTGTGTGTTTATTTGTTTTTATATGTGAATAAATATTTGATGACATACAATATAAAGTTTTCTTTCTTTGAAATCAAACATAAATAGCAAGAATATACAGCATCTGCCAAATCACATCTACCTAAATCCTATGTAAGAATATTTTTCTGTTTATTTCATGTAATTTATTGGGCTGCCTAAAACATGGATACATATTAAGGAATCTAGATGAAATGTATCTCACTGCCATATATTAAAATGACCAAAAACAAGTGAACACTGAAGAATTAACTGAACAACAGTGGAAATGTACGTTTGTGTGTTTTTAAAAATTCTCTCTTTCTCTCTCTTTCTCTCTCTGTCTCTCTCTCTCTCACACACACACACACACACACACACACTGTCTTTTAGGAAACTTTAATAATTTTCTCATCTTTCTTTATCCCTCTATAGCTGATCTCTTTATTATAGTTCTCCGGGTCACTAGCTGGCATAGAGCCTGAGGCAGAAACATGCCTGTAACTGACTGACAGAGTTCCCTACCTAAGTTTGGCATTCAAACAGCTCATGCAGGAATGAACAGGACCCAGACACTCTCACACTTACGCAGTCAGACTTTTACTGGAAGCCACTGCTGCAGGATAATGGTAATTATTCCTGGGAATTTCTGAAGTATGGGTGGTAGGGCCTAGACTGCTTGGAAAAAGATTAACAAATTATATCACCGTTGGATTATACAGTTTGTTGCCCCAGGACTTACCTATAAGAGAAAATGAAAATAAAAAATTGCTATCCATTTAAGTTTTATAATTGCTGTATGGATAGAAAGCATTGCTTTCAGAAGCACTTTTATAAATAACGAAAATGAAACTAACAAATATTAACAGTACATTTCTGACATAACAAAGGTTTTCATTATCATTTATGAACTGAATATAAACTCCATTATCTATCTATACAGTACATCTAAACTAAAGTGGGTTACATTGCATCAATAACTCTACCTTAATGCAAATCCAGTGAGTATAACCATGAAGTCTATAAAAACATTTGACTAAATTAATTACACACTTCAAGGCCTGCAAAGTCAGCCAGACTGGTGATTTTGCCTTGTGTGTGTCAGGAACCATTTCCACAAATATATTCTTCAGCCACAAGGGGGCACCATTTACGCAGTTCTTTTATGACCTCTTAGCTCCGTTTTGAAGCAGTTGATGTAATGCAGCGCTTATCATATGCAATTTTGAAGCCATTGTTTTAATATATTCTATTATTTAAAATGTTGATTCTATATAAATGCATCTACAATGCGAACAAAGAAATTCAAGTATAAACCAGTGTTACACCAGAATAACAATAATCAGATTTTTGTATATAATCATTAACAGAACGTTAAATGGTAAGGGCAACAATTTTGTTCTAATAAGCATATATTTCCAGCTAATTAATTATGAATGATCAAAATGACAAATGACAGTTTAAAACTAAGAGCGCATTGCTTCTTTTAAATTTATTCTTTAAATGTAACACAATGCTCACACTCATCAGAAACCTCAGCTTAGCATTTTATAGATTTGCAAGAACACAGAACTAGTTAAATTTTTTATATTATTTATTTATTAATTTATGTTATGTGAGACACTAAAATGCCCATGTTCCTGTCAAAGAACATTAGCGGTTCTTATTCAGTCCCGTCGCAAAATGAGGGCTAATTTAGAACATGTAATCAATGCTGATGTGCCAATTTTATTTATTATATATTAATAACTTCTTCCATTTGAGGGATACCCCAGCTTGATGTAAAATTGGGTCATACTGGGGTGCCAACAATTGATTGGCAGTTGAGCTTAGCTAAAGGAGCTTGTTTTAATGAAGATCTTTGTGCCCCCCTTCACACACACACACACGCACACACACACGCACACGCGCGCGCACATCCTGAGCCACTTCGCTCCTCCGACCCCCTTCACCCTTTATGCAGCATGAGACGATAGCTGTTACTAGGCAGGCTTGGTGACAGTTACCATGGAAACCGCCTACCCAAGAAGCTGGGTGGGGTAGGGTGGGGTACATGGGGGGAGTGGGCGGGACCTATCTGAGGAAGGGGAAGCAAGAGAATTGGCAAATTCAAGGCCATCGCAATGCTGCCATGAATGCCAGCACTGACAGACAAAAGAAACCAGAGCCCAGAAGTTGAGGGTTCAAAATTATAGATGCGTCTCTTGCATTTTGCAAAGATATAGAGCTTTCAGCATTTAACTGAACAGTGATGGACAGGATAGCCACATGAAAACATAAAAAATGGTCAAATACTGTAATTACCAGACCCGTTTGGTTTAAAAAAAAAAAAAATCCATCATCTTCGTTGGTGAGGTGTCATCAGACCGTAATTTGAGATACTTACAGTATCTTTTTTATAGGCATTTGTGAGTCACAGCAGGGGAAGGGCTTTTCTTTATAGAGCAGATTTAATTGTTCAGTGGATTTCTAACAAAAGTAATTGAGGTCTTGTTGGTGCTTATTATATAATTTGACACTAAAACCCTGTGTTTATTTCTAGTGATTAAACTAACTTCAGCAGACAGACTCCAGACAGTTAAATACATCTTTAGATACGTTCTATTCACATGCATAACCTTAATAAATGCTTGAGCATGTGTAAATAACAGCTTCACGGATCAAATCATTTACTTTACCTTGTCTTGCTCTATACTGCCAAACACTAAACCGTGAGTCAAGCTCACAGAAGACTTGCTCCTTGGCATGTTGTAGTCAAGCATAGGCTGTGATTTGTAGCCTACCAGGTCCGCTCTACTGTACCGTATTCTTTAGTGAGATCTGGACTGACAAAGCATGTGAACTCTCAGCTTTAATATTTGTGCTTATGTGGACAGTCATTTTATAATCCTATTGTCTGTAGTAAGGGAGGGAGCATGCACTATTTCCATATCTTAAAAGTTTTTAATTAGTACAGTGTCAGCGGGATCACAGCTCCCCTCCTGCAAGCCTCTCCCAACTGTTTCTTTTTATATCGTCTCTGTGAGGGCTTGTTTCTAAAAATGTCTTCCGTTCTCTAGGTTTCAGGATCTCTCTCTCTCCCTCTGGTAACCTTATTATATGCATGGAGCACGTCTGGCTACGTGCCTAGTCCCTCCCTGCTGCTGCAACATGGTTCGAGGATGGACTGAGCGAGAGAGAGAGAGAGAGAGAAAGAGAGAGAGAGAGAGAATGTTATGCAACTAGTTATGCAACTGTGACCTACTAACATATATTTCGAGCACAGTGAGGGCGGGAGGACATTGGAGCGCCTCAACAACACAACACGAGGAACCAAAATACGAGTCACACTAAACGCGTGCCCGTATCCGAGCAGAGCGCTGAACGAGAATCGTGACACTTTGCATGTCTTAGCGATTTCTGCCTATCCGACACCGGCTGTACAGCGACGAGCGGCTGTGTTGTGGCGAATAATTTGGATACGCGTGGAAAGCACCAACGGTAAGCTTTTAGGGTTATCATTGTTAAGATATGTTTTTATTATAATTATTATTATTATTATTATTGTGTAAACGCATGTCGTTTGGAGGGTCAGCTGGAAGTCAGTAGCTGCAATACCAGTAGCGGCGGCAACACAATAACCACGCGGCACGGGAATATTCGTAATATGACGTAATATAGGTAACGTTATTGTTTAAAATGTTGCCATTTGGCGTGGCTTTTAGTTTTAATTCATCCTCGCCTACACAGACCCGAACAGGCTACTCCAGGTTTTGTTTCATGCTGTGTCCTTAACGTGCGGACATTAGACACCCAGCTCTTTTCTCAATGTCAAGGCGAGGCTTGGAGCCCCGTCTCCATATTCTAGTGCGGGATTGCTGCTAACAGCACTTTAGACTGCGCACGTTTCTCACTTCATATGTTTGTTAATCCGTAGGCTGTAGTATACCAATTAAGGCTTTTTTTTTTTAAACCGGTGTGTTTGACATGTGGTTAATAGGAAGTTTACTTCTGATTGTGGTATGATTTTTCCTGAGTCTGGTGAATCAAAATTAGAAAACAGAAATGAGAAACAGTTTGTATGATTCCGGTTTACATGCGGTGGGATGATGCCTCGCTGTTGGCCGTCACGTGTGACCTGCAGTCCCGATAAAGGTTAACGCGGGTGTTAATGTTTGTCGAGCCAGCATGTTAACTCTTTCCTTTCCAGCCCCGGGGAGATTCAGCCTACAGCCCCGGGGTGAAGTAACCTACACCCAAAACGGTTCCCTTGTTATGGCGTGACTGTTGACTTTGGCTGAAGGAGAAGTGACCGCCCGGAAATTTTGAACTAAGCAGACTGGAACGAACAGACTCGAAAACCAAAACCGACTGACTGAACTGGCAGTGTTTTATTCACCGCAATCTCCAGCCAGTTATTTTTACACTCTTAAAGCACACCGCTGGACATACATAGCTGTATGTTTCTGCTCATCTACGGTTAGCCGACGGCTAATGAGTGTGTGCTTTGTTTCCAAAACTAGCCCACTAACCTACTTTCTTCATGCTCACGTGCTGCCTCGAGACAATCCTAATCCTGGCACATGGAATCAAGCAGAAACAACGTTCCGAAATGTAGCAAATCGGTTGGGATCAAACAGGACGAGTATAGAAAGCGTTACACATGTATACACCCAAGATCACATAAAAACTACAAGTTTTAATTCTTTTTATTATTATGATCATACTTAGCAGAGTGTTTTATAGTTTATGATTTTGAACGTGGCTCAGAGAACGATCAGTGTTGCAGGTGATGGGATATAAACCCATGTCCATGACAAGACTACCGTACTGTCTGTACGCTGGAGGTGACATGCGACTCCACTCTGGTTGATTCCTCTGATCGCTTGTTTCATAGCTTATGAGACTAAACACATGGGACACATTTTCCAGTTCTGAGTTAATTAAATGGCCTGAGACGGACAAAAGATGATGCAATCCTCGGAAACCCCCTTATATTCTGATGCACAATGTGTGTGTGTGTGTGTGTGCGAGAGAGAGAGAGAGATTCTGAATGTAGGTCATGTTTGTCAAAGGGAGGGAACATGTCCTACAACAGATGAAATCAGAATAAGCACTACACCAAGTGCCGAAATGTTCACCGTCATAACAAAGAACACACACACACACACACACACGTACACAAATGGGAAAGGGCGCGTCTTTGTCTGTACTGTCATTATCATTATTGTACATCACTTAGAATTGTTGTCGTAATAATGCTAAATAATTAGCATATTAACAGGGTGCTTTTCTTACATGTACGTGTAGCCTAAGAATGGCATAGGTTCTGCATTCATTTATTGACATAAAATTTCCAGCAAATCTGTATTCAGCAAAAATAAGACTACGTTCAAAATTTGTTTGTTAAACATTTTACATATCAGGCACACTAAATGTGCCTAGCCCCACCCCCATCCCAAAGGGAATTTGCATGGATATTGATGGCATTGTATTTGCATAGGAAATTATCTTACAAAGTCAAAAACGACCATGTATGCACTTTCCCATCTAATCAAACACCAACCAGCTGAAAAAGAATAAGACTGCTTTTTTCTTTTCCTTTTTCTCCCCCACAAATCATCAGCCTTATCTGTTTGAGCTTGATTGCCTCCTTCTGTGCAGTCAGCTTTTGAAGTCAGCAAATTAAGAGAGAGTCTAATAATAATATAAAGTAAGATAAAAAAGTATAATATCGATGGATTTAAGTGTGGAAGTCATCAGCTAGATGACAGTGCATGTCTAAGAGCATGAATTGTCTTTATTTTGAGAGAAGATAAGACCAACTGCAGGATTTAGGCCCCCTCTCCACATGACAATTATAATTTGACCCATGGGGTCATGAGCTTGGCCGTTGCTATTTCCATTACTTGAAAGAAACCCCAAAGCAACACGTGCAGTGACTACACCAAATTAATTTCCATCCTCGCCCCAACCTTCGACTACCACATTGTCTAACATCCACACAACAAAAAACAAAAGTGCAAACAGGGCTGATCTCCACATTATTAATATGACTCAGGATTTGTGTATTACTCATACACATACACTCATATTATTAAGAAGCACAAGATCCTTTGTCTCACTATTAATGATCTTTAATCCTTGTTATGGGAAAACCTCACCTGATCTTAAAGTGGTTTCATTTTTAGTGTTATATTTACTGTATATATACCGATATGTTAAGTAATTGCTTCAAAAATAATGTTTTTTATTATATATTAAAAATTGCCACAGTATTTATTTCAACAAAAATAAGTCTTTCCAAAATTTTTAAAAGTCTGACAGTAAGTCAAAATGGAAATGTTTTTTTGCACAGTTGGACAATGTTTAATACTTAAATCTCTATCACTCAATTATCTCTGCTTTAAAGAAGTGTGATGGCCCTTTGTTAACACTGTCGACATTCACGTCCCTTCCTTTGACTGCAATCATTTATGAACCATTGTGGGTTTTTTTTTCTTCCCTGCTTTCCTCTTTGTCTCTCTTGTTCTTCGTCTCGGTCTCCCTCAATCTTTTTCTCACCTCCCTCTATTTTTAGCGAAATATCTGACCCCTCCCACCCGTTTCCTAGCTCCAGCTCTTGCTGAAGCATTCCTGACCTATATTTGAGCACAGCCTTGTCTCATGCGCTGCCCAGTTTCTGGGTTAGTGGGCCAGCAAGGGAGAAAGTCTCTCTTTCTTTAACCCTTAGTTATGTGTCTCCAGGATTCTAAAGTTTGAGTATTAGATACATCAGTGTATAATAATTATGCATGATCGGTCTATTGAACCTTCTTATCCATTAAATCCTATAAGCTTGATCATATGTAGAAAAGTATAACATAAAGAATAATAATTGAAAGATTTTTGACACCAAAACAACCACGTTTCTGTCGTTATAGTATCTTAGAAACAGGAAAATAAGGGCTGTAAAATCAAAATCGGTGCTCCCATTATATTTTACACAGAGCTTGCTCTGGCCAGGTGGGACTTTGTCACGTCCCCAGTGTGTTAGTTAAGTTGACAAAACATTCCCTTGTCACACTTTTCCAAACACAGGCAGAGGGGCCTGTCTGGGCCTTTCAACTGACCTCATTCATCAGCAAGGTTATTGCCTGTTCTACATTGTGAAACAGCTATATCTTGCTCTTTATCAGTTACCATCTGAAAGCGATTTAGTGATTTATCCCCCAAAAATAACCACACTCTGCCTGCCTGTTTTCGTTTTTCTGTTTCTTCCTGTTTTGGAATATATTACTTTGCTCATATGAGTGCCGATAACTCTACATGGCTGCACCTGTATGATCTGTTCAAATCTATTCCACATTATCAGATCTCTTTACTAGATTATTCAGACCCAAAGAAGAGAAGCATGAAAATGTTAAAGTTTCAAAAAGCAGATATACTCCAGCCTTGCTTTGATTTCCCCACTCTTAGTGATGTAATACAGGCTAGTGTTTCAGAATGTAAAAACAAATCATGTTCTCATTGCTAATGCTTGCCAGACATGCAGTTCTGGTCACAGCTCTCAATCCTGTAGGGGAATTCTGCATAAGGGAGATTAATGCTGTAAGCATTTACAGTTGGTGAGTCAAATAAATGGATTTAAGGGATGTCAAGTTATACGAATAAAAACAGGGATTCTGAAACAGAGTTGTCTATTGTTTATTATTTAAAATCTCTTTTGTTGGCCCTGTCTCATAATGGGCAACATGCAGACAGAGAACAGAGGTCATGGGTCACAGACAGAGGAAATCAATAGCAAGTCTAGAAGGTCAGACAGTGGTTAACCTGCACAACAGACTATTGAGGGTTGCCATGGGTGACCATCCAACTAAAGACAGGCATGCTAAGCGCAGGATTAGGTGACAGTCTCCCAAAAATATTCCTAAATCCTTTCATTCTCTTGATGTACTGGGAGGGATGAAGAGTATTTTCTTACTGAAAAAAATAGAAGTCTGAGTGCGTATGTTCTTCTCAAGGGATTATCAGATATATGTTTTTGCTTTTGTGTCCACAGCCTTCTAACACATAGCCATCTGGAGGCTCAGATAGAGGTTGCACTCCGCCCCACTGTCTGACAAGCCGAGACAGACTGAGTGACCTACATCCTGCAGGACGCCTGGAGCACCGGAGTGTATCTCTGCCAGCTTATTAACATAGCTTTGTTCAAAAGTGAGAAATACAACCTGAAATCAAGCAAAAGAACAGGTCAAACTGGCCCTAAGATTCACATTCTTTTTTTTCCACCCTACTTATCCTATTGGCTGTTGGAGTGGCTGGTTTGGGAGTCCACTGGATGATTAACACTGGTTAAATGCAGGAAACAATCACACAGGCTCACCTTTTTTTGATATTTTTAACCAATCTGCAAACTTAGCAGAAATATTTAATTATTATTATTAGTGTTAAAGGAACAGCAAAATCAATGAGGTTGACCCCATCTGCAGTTAAACCACCTCACAAGATTTTTGCGGACCCAGCTACTTAGTCCAACGTTCAAGACTACTAAAAGGAGGGAGACCTTACAGCCATTTTGATAACCACCTTTCCCCTCCACCCTTGGATCCCCCATTAGAAGATTCCAAACTGGATTCCTCTAAAGAATAATGGAAAGCTTAAACCCACAAAGCCCGGCAAATTCCAGTGTAGACAAAACTATAGAGGACAAAGAAACTTTCTCGGGCTATAACAACACTCTTCCTTCACCCAAAGGCACCCCTCGTTCTGTCCGTCTTTTAAAAGCCAAGCCAAACATGACCTGCCGGCGTAAACGTGAGTTTATCTCTGATGAAAAGAAAGATGCCTCCTACTGGGAGAAACGCCGCAAGAACAACGAAGCAGCTAAGCGCTCCCGGGAAAAACGGAGACTCAATGACATGGTTTTAGAGAATAGAGTTATTGCACTGAATGATGAGAATGTACGTCTAAAAACAGAACTTCTGCAGTTGAAGCTCAGATTTGGCCTCATCAGTGCAGCCTCATACATGGAGAAGAGCCAGCAAATTGGAGGTACAATGAATGGAACTTCTGCATGCTCTTCCTCTTCTTCTAGTCATTTCTACCCGAACGGCTACTCCAGTGGCTCCCAAATGATGAACTCTGATTCATCAGAGGCTGAGCAGTCCGTCCGGGGTGAGGGACTTGCCCAATTAGTTAAGTACTCTCCTCGAGGTTCTCTCTCAGATATGTCAGATGGTTCTTCCCGTGATAGTCCAGAGCCAATGAACTATGATATCAAGCAGGAAGGGCCAGGAATAGATATGGACATTGGAAACAGCACGACCACACCAATTATGTTTAACATCCGTCGTGATTTGCCCACACCACATCACCAACATACATTTCAGTCTGGGTATCACAGTCACCAACAACAGCACCAGCACCAAGAGACTGTAGTCAGTCCTGCTGCACCTCCAGTGCAGACCGCTCAAAGAAGTGTCATCCTGTATCGTTCTAGCAGTGTCTCATATCCTGTAGAGAGTTCAAGACCTCAGGAAATCGCTCAACAGAAACTGCCACAGATCCTACTCCAGCCTACAGATGGATCTACCAAAAGCACTGAAAGCCTAGCGGAGGCAACCAGTCAACACGAAAGTAAGACTTTAGACACCCTGCCTTTTGAATACTCAGATGGAGAAGCAGCAATGGAACAAGCATACAGGGCCCAGCACCAGCAGCTTGGGTCTAGTTGTCAGAAGGCTGAGACCATGGCCCCCGACCTTTGCAGACAAGAGGGTGAAGAGCTATACCACTATGACAGTCCACAGGATGAGGAGCCTCCAGTACTGAGTTATGAAGGAGGTCCCAGGAAAGAAGGGTATTATCAGGGTCACTCAGGAAAGGACACCTCTTTAAGTGATGGTGATCCCCGCAATTCTGACAAAGATGCATCCACTGATGATGAGTGCCCATCTTCATTTTGTTCTGAAACTGGCAGTTATCACCAGCAATCTCCTTTGGCTGGAGGACCAAGTTCCTCCCCACAAAGCCAAAGCAGAGACAGTCAAGCAGAGGTCAAAGGTACAGCACTACCGCACAAACTACGCCTTAAGCACAGATCTTTGAGCAATGCTGGATCAGCAACTCAAGAACCACCAACTACACCACCAGCACATGTGCATCCATTACCTCAGCACCCTTACCTGGCTTTGCCCCAGACCAACCTGCAACTTCAGATTGGCTGAGAAAGGGAGAGCCAGGCGTTAATGGCCAGCCGACCCCAGAGTTCTGCAAGCAGGCCACTTCATCAGAAGAAAGAAGTATGGATTAGAAAGTGAAAATCATGATGTATGCAATATGCAGAATGACTTGGGGTGAAGGACATGATGGAACCCACTGTGGTAGTATGCTAAATGACCTATCCTTTAGCCTCTTCCCAGCTGGTGTCGGTATGCACTGGGAGCGAAGGCACGTCCCCAAAAGGAGACAGAACTTCTGGGTAAACTGTATTATACTGTAAAGACTTTGTTTCTGCATCTCATCCCACACTTACAAAAAGCACTTGTGCAGCCAATGAGAGGAGTGAACAAACAATGTTCACATTTTTTTCCCAATCACAATTTGTTATAATATGATGTGAAGGTAACAGCAAACATGGCAATAGCAACCAATTGTGAGGCATTCTGACATACACACTAACTGTAAATACCTACTGGTTTGTGTGCATTTTTATACCAAATCAGAGGCTAGCTGTTCAACACAGAACATATCAAAATATCTGAGCATTCTGGGAATTTTCCCTTGACCAAAGAAAGATAATAGCTTTACATTTCATACCTCTACCACAAATCTTTTTCATTTTCCCCAATTCCTATTCCTGAAAGCATACTCGCAATCCCGGACACCACTTTCTCTTGTCTACGCACTTGGTTTGTATATTACTGTGATATAATTATTATATAAAATCTATATTTTAAGAATAAAATCCAGTTGTTTTTGGAAAAAAAAAGAACGAAAAAATACAGGGGCAAAAAAGGATTTAGATGACTCACTAATTTGTCAAAAATACTGTATAGTATCATTGTGTTTACTTTTCAGGTGTCATTAAAGTACTTTTTTATTGTTTAATTTTTATTTTAAAAAGTTCCCATTGTGTTTCGCAACTTATCCCTTTAAAGAAAATTCCAAAATGCCCCAAAATGATAAAACAAAAAAAAACAAAGCTGAGGTCTGTGGAATGTCTAAGATTTAATGCAGTTACAGCACATGCTTACAATTGGAAGCAAAAGAATTGTTTTCACAGGTCCAGTTTCTTACAAATGGGTAACTGAGATATACAAGATATACCAGTATTAAGGAGCTGCTCTTTGCCATGATTTTAATGTCCTGCCCTTGAACCCCGACTTAAACCATGCAACTCACTGATGATCACAGAATTTGTATGTCTACTGTAGACAGAACTCTAAATATTTCCCTATATGTTTCACAGTCAGTACTCTTACTAAGGACAGGAACAATCTAACTTATTTTGTGATATATATTTTTTAATATGCCTCATTTAGGCTCACTGTCTTTTTTTATTATTATTTTATTTCTAAGTCAAGTCTACATGTCATGTCTGGCATAGAGCACTTATTAATGTATAAATGTAAAGTTTCTTCTACCCTGGATGACACTGTATTCTGTGTGTTTTTTTTTTATTATGTATGATTTTTGAAAAGTGTTGTCCTGTTTTTATGTATTGAAACACCCATCTTGTCATCTTCACACCCCGTCCCCGTTTCAAAGTCTTTTCCCTCATTCTATCAATGTGTATTAAATTCAATGATCTTTGTGTTTTCTGCTCATAATTTCATGGAAAAAAAATCAAAAGATTCAACAAGACTTGTGTTATGGAGTGGCACTGTTATCACGCTTTCTGTTTTGAAATGGATTCATGATGTTACAACACTAATATCCGTCAAAGACAATAGGTGCGTTTGAAAAATGAGGTTAAAAAAAACAAGAATAAAAAAGATGTTGCTTTTCTGTTTCAGTTTCTCAAGTTTCTTGTTATGTTTGTGGTTTTCATCCCATAATTTATAATTATCATTTAACAGAATTTGTTATATACATCTCCTGATGCAAATAAGAGTGTATATCTTCCAATAATATCTTCAATAGCATTCTGAGGTTTCTGACCAACTTCTTATGGGACCCTTGTTTGTACATACAGTTGCTGAATGTGGGAATGTTTACATTTACATTTAGGCATTTGGCAGACGCTTTTATCCAGAGCGACTTACAAAAAGTGCTTTAAAGTTTACATCACTGGATACATACTTACACTGGTTTAACTAGGTTAATAACTAAGTGCCATTAGTCCAACACAACTGGGAAGATGTTTTTTTTTTCTGTTCATGGGGGGTTGCTGATATACCACAGGGAATCATTTGATGTCTGGCATAATGTTTTAGCTGTATAGCTTTGAGCAGTTGCTGAAGCCCTGAGTCAGATCAGAGAGTCCTGACACGCTGACACACTTTGTCTCAGACCTACTTATGCATGTTCACTTTCCTGATGTAACACTGCCCTAGTTACTCAGCCTAGTTACTCACCCAACTGCTAAACCCAGCTGGGCAGCAGAATGGAAGACAAACACACACTTAAAATAGATATTTTTTTTAGCACATTGAATTACTGTTGGCATTTTGCAAGAAAACCATAAGTTTAGAAAAACTACACCAGAGCAGCCAAAAGTCGTAACTAATCTAATACAACACTGCATAAGAATTTGCATTTCCTTCAAAGAGGGAGAAAATAAATCACATTAATAGAATCTAACAGCATGAATCACTGCCTGTCCTTCTCTCTTTTTCTTTTTCTTTTTGATGCTTTCATTTTTCTTTAATGTTTTGCAGCAATATGGCTAGAAACCATTACTGTAGAAAAAATAACATTTTATAATGAGCACATTTACATTTACATTCAGAAAATTAATACACACCTTCAGTTCAATCAGATTTAAGAATTCATTAGCGCTGTTGTGTATATACTGGCCACTTTGCTGTATGGTTTTACAGTAAAGTTAATTATACTGTATATTTTACTGGACAGCAATTATACAGTAGCTTCACAGTAAGGACATGTGACAGTGTTAATATTTCACAGTACTGTAAATACATTCCCATAATACCAAACAGGTTTTAAAGCAATATATTTGGTTGTACACTTGGTTAAAATTATTTGTAGTGTATTCAGCAAGCAGGGAAGACAAGACATCAGACATCCGTAGATTAAGTCCGTAATCTAGTTAAGCAACCTCAGACTTCCTAGATATGGGGGCCTATTTATTCAGTAATTTATTTTTATATATAATTATAAATTCATACATACAAAACAACTATATACACTAACACCGTAATGTGAATTGAATAACACTGATAATTAATTACAGTATAATGGATCCTGGCGACAGGATCATGAGTACCCAAGGCTCATCTAAACCTATGGGGATCACAATCTGATCTCTACGGTCCGGTCCCACAATATAACTAAAGTAGAACTAATTTTACTGAAAACATTTTATGCTGGCTTTAACCCTGGAAAACCCAGACCAAATTATCCTAATAGGAGATCTATCTCCTTTGGCTGCCAAGGAGCCAAATGG
>JAQQZS010000008.1:14555118-14567149 GCA_030068045.1 Platyallabes tihoni | reverse complement strand
CCTCGTTCCACCACCAAGTCTCCTTGTCCCCTTTTCCCTTACCTGATGATACACCAAGTACCCTCCTACCTGTCTCCGTGATCACATTGGCTGTAGTTGTCCAGTCAACTGAAAGCACCTCGACCACCCATATAGCCTGTCTCAACTCCTCCCTGAAGACTACACAACATTCTTCCTTTCTCACCTATGATATAAATGACTTCCATTATTAAACCAGAGCAAATGAATCCTCATGTCCTGATAGAGATCTTCATTTCCTCATACGATGAAGCTGATTAATGTTGATTTGTAGTAAAAAAAAATATTAATTTTAAAAAAAAGTGCTATAACAGGACAAGTAGAACCAGATCCTG
The DNA here is from genome assembly GCA_030068045.1 of Platyallabes tihoni. NCBI lineage: Eukaryota > Metazoa > Chordata > Actinopteri > Siluriformes > Clariidae > Platyallabes > Platyallabes tihoni. The sequence continues at coordinate 14,566,796 of JAQQZS010000008.1, read as the reverse complement.
GATAATCACATGGTATATTAGAGCCAATGATTTTCCTTTAATTAGTTTGCTATTTGTTTAAATCAGAGTTCACAAGTGTAAGACCAACAAAGCCATTAGTGCCCGAGTATACCAGCTGGACTAGAAGGCAAACCAAACAGAATCCTGTAAATATTTTATTTTATTACTATTTATAGACTTAGGGGAGGACATTCTCACACTCAGTCACATACCTGAGAGCTCTGCCAAGTGAGGCAAACACTGGACAGGCAGGCATATCGCGAGATTTGTTGAGCGCCCAGTAATAGGAAGCAAAGGCACCTGCCAGAGTCATCTGACCCAAGGCGATCACAAAGTTGGCACACCAGAAAAAGAGGAAGACGTTGTAGAACTGTAGGAGGATAAGGTACTTGTGGTAGGCAGATTCGCCGCCGTAGAAAGCAAAAAGGCACTGAGAGTCTTGGCACGCTTTCTTCATGTCAGAGACTGTGTAGTTCTTGGGGGGGGAAGGGGAAAGAAAAAAAAAGAAAAAAAAAAGCATTAAGACTTAATAAAGGGGATCTATTATATAAAAATATCTATTGTATAAAAATCTTTAGGTCATTTTAGACATTTAGATAAATCCCCAATTTCTAGACAAAAAAATCCATGCTTTTTGGCATTTAATGTGACCTCGTATAAGAAGATACCGTCACCAGGCTTGTTGTTCAGCTCCGAGGGGTATCCTAGCTGAAGCAATACCTTAACGAGAGCATGAGTTTCCCTAAATTGTTTAAGCAAATAGTAAATGGTGGGATCTTAAACTGATCCTGTTTGATTTCTCTGCATTTGTACAATGTTACTTGTTAACTTCGTCATGCACATGTTGCAGATTTTCCCTGCCAACACACCCAAACAGGAAAAGATAAATGAGCAATTTATTTGCCCATGTTTGTTTAGGTTTGATTTTTGATATGATAGCAATAGATGCATTTAACCAATGCTCAATTCAAAACCAAGTCATAAATAGAACAAGTTACATTTTTGACATACATTTGGTGACAAAAATATCCATATTCAAGCGATGTTCAAGTCAAACCAAGACTTTTTATAGTGCAGAATAACAGTTCTCAGTTCTCTATATTTCACTAGTGCGTGGATACCATCAAGACAATTTCCTGAGGAAACCGGTGTGATGACTGGACTGCCGGCTTCACATCTGAAATGCTGGCCACCCTGGAACTCTTTTAATGGCCTAAACATGTGGAAATGTGGAGCGAGGTCAGGACTATACAGGGGATGTTGCAATAACTCCCAGCCAAGTTCCTGTAATGTGCAAGTGGTATTCAGTACAGTTACTGGTACAGTTTCCACAGACAGATGCGTCTCCTTTACAAGCTGGCAACAAGTTATGCATCAATTTTCAAAAATTGGGCATTCTTGCGTTTAGAGTTTGCAAATTAGTTTCACACCTACTCATTAGACACGCACACACAAGGCTCAAAATTAAGTTAATTAGCCACAAGCTTTGTCAAGTTGAGTTTTGAGATCTTATCTAGAGACTATACACAATATTTACACATTAATAGGTGGTAAGAGTGAGGCGGCACAGTGGTGTAGTGTTTAGCACTGTCGCCTTGCACCTCCAGGGTCCGGGTTCGATTCCCAGCGGTATACGTAGAAGATGAGTGAGTGAGTGATAGGAGTGAATTATTTGCCAAGTTTGTTTAGAAATAATACTTGTGGTAGGTGACAGATATGTGTTGCTCAGTTAAATGTTAAACTCATGTATTTAAATCAAATTTGCACCTAGGTATTAAGATCGTATCAAGAGGGGACTCGTGATCCTCATCCCTTCTGTGCTGTCTTCTGTAAACGTCAATCGTTTTTACACCTTACAACAAATTTTATCACAAATCTCGAACATCCCTCGTATTACAAAAGACTAATTTAAAATCAAATGCAGCATCGATAAAATAACATAAGGAACCTAAACACTCACCGCGGGGTCACAGGTGTTCCTTGCATAGATGCAATCAGTCTGATTAAACACTTTGTACACTGCCTCATTAGATGTGGACAGGAAGCTGAACAAAGGGGTCAAGGTCTATTTGCAGCACTAGAATGGTACAATGACCGGTAAAACAAAAACTGGGGAAAAAAATAAAATAAAAAATTCAAAATCAGTTGTATTTTACAAAAACTGTACATGGGGTTTTTTTTTTTTGGAGTAAAGCAAAAAAAACTAATTACTGTGATAAAGCGGTATAGAAGATGAATGAATGAATAATTTATATTGATAACGATGTTCTAACAGCATTGTGCACGGGAACAGGCTTGTGTCATCACTGTAATCAGTGCTCGTTAGCTAGCCGTCACTGGTAAAAGCCAACAAATTAGCTAGCTTGAGATGCGCATGGGTATGGTATTATTGTTATTTAACCAACATCACTGGAAAGTTTTTCACTTTTTACCTATTCTGAAAAAAATATTTTGATTTTTATTAGTTAACATTAGGTAGCATTATCTTATAATAATATAATATTTTATTTCGAACATGAAACAATATGTCGAATATGTTCGAAAAGGAGTAGGAAGGAGTATAAACTAAAGTCCTTAAACACAGACCATTTCCCTCCTTACCTGGAGGGGAAAAAAGTGGCTAAGCTCTTTTCTGGTTGCAATTGTTACACACATTTCTACCTCCTAAAACATTTGATATTGATCCATATTGAAAGATAGATATTTTTCCCATATCGCCCAGCCCAAAGTGGGAAAACGCGTTAATCTACACACGAAGCATGTTTATGCGCATCAGGTGTCATAATCTTAACTACTCATCATCTGCCCTAATACAGCGGAACCGCGTATTGCAAGTAATGCGGTTTGCAAGTGTTCCACAAGATGAGCAAAGATTTTTAATAAATTTTGACTTGGAAAACGAATAAGTCGTTACTGGTTTACGAGTACCGAGTATCATGTATCACACATGCGCTTCCTGTTTTTTACGCCGAGCAGACGCCGGGATTTCTTTTTCTTTCTTTTTTTTTTTTTTTTTAAAAGGTAAAGTGCAGGTTAATTTATTTTTACTTTATATTTTGTATTCATTATTTTTATGTATTTATTTTTTTGGGCTGTGGAACGAATAATTTGAGTTTATCATTTCTTATTGGAAAATTAAATTTGGTTTACAAGTGTTTTGGAATACAAGCCCGCTTCCAGAATGAATTATGCTTGCAATCTAAGGTTCCACTGTAATGTCAAGACAGTATGTGAGAACAGTTTGGATTTTGTCAGTGCTGTCAAGCAGCTCGGTGCTCAGGAAGCAAAAACATCCCCGATAGGGACTTGCATAAAACACAGAATTCACAGAATCATGCGTGCAGTTGAGGCAGAGCTGAAGGATACATAGCTGTGATGGCCCAGTATGCAATGACAATGCCGAGGAGAAGGAAGGTCAACAGAGGGTAAAACAGCGATGACATCACATGACCGATGGCCCTGTAAAACACAAGCGCTATGATCTTAGTTAATGGTGTGCACAATAAAAATCGAAGCTGTACAACTATTACTATCTCGAATGTAGTTTCATTATCTAAACAAAGTCACTCATTGCGTTGTGATTCATAAGAGATTAGATAAGGGCTTAAAACAACTCCACCCAATAACACCAAGATATATCCTTATAAAAAGAAATGTTGGAAAGGGAACGGTCATCTTCTCTAAAGCAGTAGAGCATTTATTATCAGAATAACACTAATGCAACATTACACTGTTGTTTTTACCAAATACTGAATTATACCAAGGGGGCAGAAGGGGAAAAAAAAAAAAAAGCAGTGATGTTAACAGTAGTCATGAAACTGTATATTAATAGCAAAAAATTATACAAGTAGTGTTTAGCACGATGAGGCAAGATTCTATAATCATTTTCATTAGACACTCGACTGGATACGACTGAACATTATGCACTTTACATACCTGCTGGCCTCTTTAATGAGAGCAATGGCGATTAATATTCTCTTTCTGAGGAAGATGAGCAGCAGGATGATGATGAGCTCCACTATTGCCAGGATAATTACTGCAGAGACGGACAGATCAGAGCAATCAGCATATGCCACACATCTTGTAGTACTTCAGCAAATCACATCTGAACCAGCTAACCCTTTTCCCGAAAACCCCTGGCCTCCCGATTCCAATCTTACTACCATAGATACTCAATTATACTTAACCAATGACCACAGGGGACAAAAAAATAATTAAACTGAAATGTGATCTGGACTGAGCAGCTGTAGGGACTTCAGGTGACTTACTGAAGGCTAACCAGGTCTGTCTAATATGCAGGTACACGTTCAAGTCCATCTGGAAGCCCAGCTCCTGGAGGGTGATGTTGGCCCCAGGGGTGTTCTTCAGATGTATGTACTCTGCTGTGCAGTGGAAGATACCTGCTCAGAACGAAAGAAAGAAAAAAGTGAGCAAAGAGTAAAAATAAAGGCTGCAGCCATTTACACAGCAGAGCATGTGAACAAATAGAAAGATGTCAGTGACATGCAGAAAATCATGCATATAAAGGTGAGTGTTATATTTACATTTAGGTATTTGGCAGACGCTCTTATCCAGAGCGACTTACATTTTATCTCATTACACATCTGAGCAGTTGAGGGTTAAGGGCCTTGCTCAAGGGCCCAACAGTGGCAACTTGGGGGTCGTGAGGTTTGAACCTGGGATCTTCCGAACCGTAGTCCAATGCCTTAACCACTGAGCTATCCCTGGTCAATGTACAGCCTCACTGGTTCTGGACCAGGTGACATCGTTCCACCCTACAACTTCAGGTTTTCTGCTTAAAACGACTGTCAAGAGTGGTTGGTTGTGTTACAACAGCCTTGCTGTCAGGTTGAACTTGTCTAGCTATTCAACTCCAACCTCTCTCTCTCATTAAGAAGGCATTTCCACTTTCAGAACTGCAGCATTCTGTGTAAAACCTAGAGACTGTTGTGTGTGCACATCAACAGAGGTTAATTTCTTTGATCAGTCTATGTGCACAGGTACGTTAAAATGACTAGTGAGTGGATATACTGGTCACTCTAATTGCACTTGGTGATGCACACCTTCCTCATCCGCCCCAAAACGTGTCTTAAGTTGTTCTGACAGACATTACCATATCCAATGACGAGGATGACCATGACAATCATAACCCAGACCATGATGCCAGCCAAGAACCTCAGCAGTACAATAAAGATCAGACTCAGAATTGTTGCTATGACCAGACCACTGATGAGACACAACCGAGACACAGAATGGAGACGCATCAGATTTATGTACAAGAACAACTGTGTAATATTACACATCAACTTTCATGACATGCATAATCAGATGTCACATAGATTTCAATAATGGGTTTCATTTAATTAATCCAAATCTATATTATTTACTTACAGGATTATCCAACCCCACGACACTGTGAAATCCTCAAAGATCTTCATTACCACCATTCGAGTTTCAGCAACTATTGTGGCATTCCTACAAGCAGCAAAAACAAATTTAATAGCAGTAATTGTATTTTCCCTGAAATGGCAATTAAGCAAATTCACACCACCTAAGGAATAAGCTCTTGTAGGACAGTGTTTACTCACTGCTACTTAACTGGTCACTGAAATTAATGGGTTCATTCCAGACCCTAAAGCAGTGACCAAGATGGTTGAGGCTCTGGGTTGCTGATCAGAGGTTCTGGGTTCAAGCCTCTGTTTGGCCTTTGGTCATAGCCCATAAGCCCTAAAAAAAACACTTTTCTCTTGGCATGATGTACAAACACACCAATGTGCTCTAAATACTAAGCTGCCATAGAGTAAGTTACACTTCTTGGTTTCTAATTGGAAGGGTGTATTTATCCCCAACCCAATCAGATTTCTGAACATTGGTTTACATTTCGGGACAATTTTTTATTTTTATTTTTTTTTAAATACTGAATATTTTTTGTAATGTTACCATAAAGGTTTAAGAACCACTGCTCTTTACTTGCAAAAAAAAATAAAATAAAAAAAAAGAACAAAAAAAACATTTCATAACATATTAGAAGTTGTGCAGACAGTTAAGATGTACAGTAAGGGAATGCATTTAAACAAGCATGTGTTCATACTCACTTTACAGCAGGCAGTAGATCACTGGCTTGTACAGTACCGCCCCGTCCATCCGAATAGCTCGTATCGTTTCCTACCGTGATCTGATTCCCCTTTATGCCGAGAGCAGGGAAACATCTCCGCGTGACTAAGAAAAGAAAAATGGAATTTAATTAAAAGGCACGGCAAAATTATTTTCACAAATACAGTATACGTTGTAATTTCTAAAGACTGGGAATGTACTGATATCCAATACCCAGTACTGTGCTAATGTACATGTACCAAATGTTCACTACGCAAGTTGCGTAGAACTCAACAAATTATACAAAGCCCCTGCGGCTATCAATGTTATCAACTTCAAAGCTATAGTTTGACTTCATTCTCTTGGTCACAGGGGAAAAGGAAAAATAAAAAGTCAGAAAGTGAACTGTCAGACCAGCATTCAGGTCAACTTGTCGTCTCTTCCCTCTATGGGTGAAGTAAGCGAATATCAGTAATATTAAGTTGATGTTCAACATTCCACAATATACCCCTGGTATATTTAACGAAGAAAACATTTTAAATTAGGCCATACATTCGTGAATGTCGGTTCTGAGCGAGGTGGCTCTGCGCACACTGCAGTTGTTCCCGTGAACATTCAGTGAGTGGGACCCTCATAAGAAAAATGACCTGGTTCGATCACCAAAAGCTTTCTGTTTATACAGGACAACGCATTACCTCATACTGCCCATTACAGGAACTCAGTTGGGAGTTATTGCTCGGTCGCCTGTACTGTCCTGACATCTGGGAAGGCAGCATTTTAATCAATAGCTATTGCAAGACATTTCTGCCTTCAGTGTTGCCACCAATATTTGGACTGGCAAAGTCAGTCCAATGACTCATCAGTTAAACAGCACAGTGTTTAGATGAGGATTTTTACTCCACTAATAGTCTTTTTACATTTAAAGCAGTTTGAAGTTCCCTAGCAAAGTTATATCAAGTGAGTTTGATAATATGCTTTACATCTGAGGCATCCTGAAAAATTCTCTTCAACTCTGAAATCAAGTACACGTACCCGTAGTGTACCTCCAAATGCACCCTACTAAAACAATAATGGTCTATTAAAGATAAAACCTTACATGGTTTGCTAGGGATGACCACTGCCGGACAAATGCCTTGTTTCAGAATCTCCTGAGGTGTCTGTGAAGCAAAAGACATTTAAAAACACTACATCTACCAGGCCAAAACAGACAGCAACAAACAGTAACTCGGCCAAACAGACGGCCCGAGTAGACGGGCAAAAATATATACAAAAGTGATTTGATTTTTCTAGTTTGTATTTTTCCCCCACCCGTTCATGTTCCACCTACCAGGTTGCCAGGGTCTTCTACACAGAAATTTTTATAGTAATTCCAGTTGTTGGAATCAACTTTGGCATTTAACAGAGTCATTGATCGATCAGGACATTTCCCAACACAAATCTAGAAATGAAAACAGAAATGCACAGTTAGGCCTGGTTTTCTGTTTAATGACCTTGCTTACTCCTAACTAAGGCTGTCACACCACCCTGACATATCAAGTATAGTTTCAAAGCCCCAAATTATACTATAGCCACAATTGATATCATCTGACCAACTAACATTTATAAATTAGAGCAGTGACATAAAAACTATTTAATTGTTTAAGCACCTCACACTGCTAAATGCAACAGATCATTTACCACCTCAGTTGCTGAATAGTCTTTACAAAAGTGCACATTTGATTTTCCAGGATTGTTTTGTCCATTCAAGTCACAATCTGCACAACTTGACAGTCAGAAACTTATCCCTGAACGTGCAGCTTCAGCAGCTACCGTTTACTTGGTCTTAACCATTACTTTTTATGCGCAACTCATTTACGAGTAGATCACTTAAATCAAATATTCGCTCAATAAGAATAAAGTCGGACAGAACAGATAAAGACAGGTACCTGAGTGGTGGGACACTGGAACTCTAGAAGGACTACAGGACTGGCACACTTCATGATGTTAAAGTAGAAGAGGTAGGGCTTATTCCTGTTTTTACAAACACCACAACATATACTCCATAAATTATTCATATACACATACAATGGGACGCTAAAAACAAGAGCCAGGGAGAATTAATAAATATATTCTGTATTCATAATCATATTATCTAATACATAATAATAAATAAGTATATAATCATAATGATAATATTTATAATCTTATTTGTTCTGTTTGTGTTTTAAAAATTCAAGGTTAGCACTGAACATGAACACGTTTATGTCTTGCATTTCAGCTTACTCCCAAGGAGTGCCGGCTTGACCACAGAATTCCCCTCTGCTATTTGTGGGGTAGATCACCTTCCTAGGGTCACCCTGGGACCATGCTGGAGAGGAGAAGGAAAATATATTAGAATTGACTGCATCAGGTAATGTTTGTTTTTGCTGCTTACACAATCCAGCTTACACGAGTGTTTAAACACAAAGATAAATATGAGGCACAAAGTCAGGCATGGAGTAAGACTTGACACGGCATGAAAAGGTATGCGTTTTACATGTTTAAATATACAAGATTACGGTCAAAAGCCTCGTCGTGGGTGTGGCAGGAATCTGTAGGCTGGAAAAGCAAAGCAAAACCACCTTGCACCATAGTGACTCATTTAGCGAACATCAAGGCCTGTTAGCCTCAGTCATCGCAAACCAATAAACATGACTGTTTCCACAACAAGCAGACCGAGCCTTTGCATGAAATTAACCACAAAGCCCAGGAATTATTCTTTAACATTTTTAATAAACCTGAAAAGTCATTGTCAAGTTTAAGCTTTTTATACAAAGCATGATCATTATGAAAATCGCAAGCATTTTACATTTCCTTAGCCGGCTGTGATCATATGATCATAACCACAATGAGGGCACAGATAGCTCATCAATGTGGTTTTCCTTGTGTAAGAAGGTGCACTATTTCCATTTGCACACTGTTTTTCTCTGCCAAGTAGTTCTATTATACAGGTCTATACTCGGGTCAGTTTGTTGCATGAACATGGGCCCATTATCTGTTTAAATCCATAATTACGTTAACCTATACTTTATCTACAGACAGGTGAAGACAAGAATGCAAAGATTATGAACACAGTTTTTTTTTTTTTGCCATTTATACATGGCAAGGACTCACCTAGTATCCCCACAGCGACATATCCGACTATGGCCAAGATGAAAAGAATACAGCAAATAATGTCTGTGCAGCCTCTGAAAAGGAGAACACAATTTAATACAAACTTTTTCCGGATAGACAAAGAACACACCGACGTGCAGCTCAGACGAGCATTATATCGGACACAGAACAACACTTGAGTATATGCACTGTGAACACATTAATTAAAGTCTGTTTTTGTTTGCCAGAAGGGATCAGCTTGATGCATGAACAGGAGTTTCATGTGGACATGAGCAGTCATTCAGTTATGAAGCTTAAGTAACGGTCATGTTTATTAACATAAAAAAATGGCCCTTCGTTGCTTCTTGAGCCGGGTCAAAGTATGTCTTTGATGACATTTTGGGAACAAAATTTGTTACCAAGATTAAAAAGTGTTGGCATTTCTACCTTTATTGTTAGATTGTAAATTTAACCCGAAAATGGGTGTGGTCTGACATCATACAGAATACAGATGCAGGCATTGTGTTACACTCCTACTACACATTCAGATGCTATACAAGCAGCATTGTTCACAAAATTGAAAGCAAGGCCAGGATACCATGCCTGTAAAAATGTCAGACATTTCCCTTATTCAAGGGTGCATATTGGGCTGCTGTAAATGTCAGACAGGAAACGGCAAAGAAATACAGACAGACTAAATTTTCGGTGCTCCAAGCTGTGTTTTAAAAAGCCATATTGGAAAGTAGTTAGAAGATGGATTGTACACAGAAGGCACTTAACTGTTTTGTTATAAGTGCACATGGCAAGCAATAAACTGTCTCAGAGTGTTCTTGTATAGACAGTTTTCAAAGATGTAGTTTGGTGAGACATATCAAGCTGGACGGCTTCCAAGGTTTATGTACAACTGATGTTCTGCATCAAGAATCATGTTTGTGTTGATAAAGTCTAATATAACATTAACCTGCTTGTAAATACAGCTCCCATATTTCACCATTTCTTTAATAAGTTAACACACTCAGCACTCCTCCAAAGTGTGTTAATGCTGCAGCTGAAATAACGCTCAGATAATGCATTTTTTTGTTTCTCAAATCTCCCTTTATTCTATCCTCCTACAAACACACAGCATAAGTGTTTGCTGCTGAACCACACCCCACCAGAGAACTTCAAAGGTGAGTAAACAAGCAGGGGGAAGATATGTCTTGCATGAGGACACAATCTGATTTGCACAGCCAAAAATAAATAAATAAATAAACATAAATAAAAAAACCCAGCCACATTTTTTTTGTAGACACACACACTGTAGACCCATCATAACTGGTTCTCTTTGTACAAAATGAGATTCTTACCTATTTTGGATTGGTCCTTTAAAGCTGGGGTCATATTTTCTGGGTTCACCTGTAAAGACAATTAAAGGTACCTTAAGAGATGTATCTCAACCAATCAGACCTATAAACAAGAACTGCAGGGCACTTTGTTTATAATGGATTTTGGATTTGATGTTTGATATTTAGGGCTGCATGATGATAGGGGAAAAAGAAAAACAAAAATAATAATAAATAAATAAATAATCATACTGCGATTATTTTGACACATTTTGGTTGCAATTTAAATTGCGATATTTAACTATTGAATGTACCATTTACCAATTAACGGCACAAATTCTCAGATTTTGTTTTAAAGCATTAAAAAGAAAAACGCTTAAATTACCCACACACTTTACATACAGTACATTCCTGACATTGGTGGCTCAGTTGCAGGTTTCTATATATTAAACAAAAATAAATAAACAAACAAAAACAATGCACACACTTCAGGAAAAGAAAAACTTGTATAAATATGTGAGTACTAAATATATTGCTACAGTACACATTATATATAGATATCATATGATCATTATATTAATTATAAAATTAATAATGAACATCATACTATCATAAATTTTTTGGCTGATTGATTTTATATATATATATATATATATATATATACACACACATACACACACACACACACACACACTGTATAGGGGTGGGCGGTATACACGGTTAACCGGTAGAAATTTGTCAACCGGTAGAGATTTTGGTCCATCGTCTTAACCGCGGTTGAGATCACGTGACGTTGCACGTCACGTAACCACGCAATGCACATTCACTTCTATGGGAAGCCAAACACATCTAAAGTGGGACGAACCCGTGGCTCCCGATTGAGCCGGCGTGGGCGGACCAAATATCCAGACCCGGTGGATCGCGCATGCGCGGACCCACTTGAGCAGCGCTACTCGAATCACAAACCTGCGCGACGCTGATACAGTAGGTGGACAACCAGACTGCTCATTACCGTCGCGCTCACCGCCGAGGAAAAGCGGCAGCAGCCAATATAAATCAGTTGCATTTTAAAGTAATTCGTGAAATGACCGCCAGGTGGCGCAAAGTGACATTTTTCACTCTACGCAGTTTTAAATAGAATTAAGTCATAAA
>JAQQZS010000008.1:14527223-14538314 GCA_030068045.1 Platyallabes tihoni | reverse complement strand
GTTTACCTTAAAAATGTATTTTAAATTGTGGATCAATTCTGAATCAAAAACTTAGAATTAAAAGTTTAATAAAACTCACATTTGAAGTACAGAACAAAATCTGAACAATTCTGGCGGATATGGGCCCCTTTCTGAGATCTACTTAAACAATCATGACCCTAGTCCTGCCTACCTTTCTTTTCCCTCGTTTCTTTCTTTTTTTTATGTTTTCTTTTACTGGACTGTTTTGCCATTTAATTTTTCCATGATGAGGAGTTGTGAGTAAGCAATGCTAACCACTAAGCCACTGTGCTGCCCAGGTATGAACAGGACCAAAGATATTAGGAGTTAAGTGTGAGTTTGTAGATTTGCATATTACAATTAAGCTGTACATATTTCCTTGTCAGTACCACCATGTGTGTACTATACGGTTAAATGTTTATTATTACGTGCCATATGTATGCTGATGGTGTGGAAACATGATCGGAGCAAGCTCAGCAATTACTTGACCACAAAAGTGTGACATCCTCCTTATTTAATCCCTGCTGCTATGATGTAGTTTTGAACTTGCATGTACGGTACATTTGTATGATTCTCATCTACATTTAGTTCATGTAAAAGTTACATGGAGTGCAAAGTGAGTTAGAACATTTAATATTTTACAAACAAAATGAAGAATTTATTTTTGTTCTTGCAACACTATATATACAAAATTTATAAAAATATATAATTTTCTCACGTTTCACTTTCTGTGTGAATTCCACTGCCTCCTTCTTGATACCTCTTTTCTAGTCGTGCCTTTGTTTTCTTCCTCTTTTTTATGGGCAGCAGGGAAAGAGGAGTGAAGTGTAATCAGAGAAAAAGGCGGGATGTGGGTCGTGTATACGTCACGGCTTCAGCTCAAGCCAAAAAGAAAAAAAAGGAAGAAAATGGAAGCTGTCTTTGAGTGGAATAAGTACAGAAAACCAGCTTGCACTGAAAACAGGAAAGAGACTTCCAGCTGCCAATTCACAGCCAAATCCAAAAATACTGGCCAATCACAAACATCAAGCCAGTTTTATATTTAGCCCTTGGTTGCATTTCCTAATTTTTCAGAAAAATATGACACCATCTGGATGCCGATATGATGGAACAATAACAGTAAAACCATTTAAATTCTATTACTTTGAGAGGCATTCAGTCAAACCAGGACTTTTGAAAGAAAGAAAGTAGAAAGGAGCTATGATCAGAACCCTTAAAGACTGGCCTCCCAGGAACTCCTTTAACGGCACGGACATATGAAAATGATCTGGAGCGAGGTCAGCACTGTATGGGGGATGTGGCAATAACTCCCAGCCAAGTCAATGTAATGTACAAGAAGTGTTGTGTGTACAGTTCTCACAGACAGATGCGTCATTTGAACCTTTGCACCATTTGATTGTTTTTTCGGCGGCTAAGAGCCTCATCCCTCGTCAGTGCTTGGAGTCTTCTTTAAATGTCTTCTTTAAATGTCCAATTTTATGCCTTCATTTATGAAAGTTGATCACAAGTCCAAAAAACATTATAGAAGGTATAAAAATAGTTATACCCATAATTTATAACCTCATCACATTCTGAAACCAACTTAGAGCCGCAACAGAGCCTGAAGCCGCCGTGGTTCTGTATTTATTCCAAATAATAAATACATTTTCCTTGTTGTTCAGGAGTCAGAGTCATACTTTATACTGTTATTGCTCACAAAGAGGCTCTAAAATATGTCCACCATATCTAAAACATCTGCACCAGCAGCTCCATGTCAGAAAATAGAGCCAAACTACACTTTAGGGATCAGGCCTGGATCAGATTTCCAAAGACTCGACACTACCCTTTAATTACAGACGGCAGTGCAGATCCCTATGATTTGATGGCTGCATATAGACCAGACCCTCCACTGACATTCACCACAGCATGCCTATTACAGTAACATGAAAATGCGTGTAGCTGAGAATCTTACGCACAGACAAAAGTACCCTGCAGAGCCATTCTAGTCTTTCAGTTGCTACGTAACAACATGATAGCCAATAAACTATTCTACTAAAATCAATGACCTCTGGCTTAAGCGATTACTTCACATGTTCTCACTTTGACCCGCGTCAGTGCTTTGGTCACAGCTGAAGGTTTTTAAGTACTGACACAACACATCTTGTGCTTCGATATGAACTGTTAAGGTTATGGTTAGGGGCTGCGCAATTCTTGCTAAAAGAAAAATCTACATTTTTCATCACAAGAATTAAGATCATGATTGTGTTAGGGTGAGTCAAAAATTATTCGCACTTTGGTTATATTCAAATTTCTATCTTATCAGTGCATTCCGTTCCATGTCCCACTTGTAATTTTGCTCGAAAGAAGAGCAGCTCGAGTCGATTTTTTTTTTTGTGGTCTGAGGGTGTACCTGTTGCCATTGTTTAGACTAAGACTTTCTGCGCAGTATGGATAAGGATTTTTTTTGTTGCGAATAAGTGTGTACAGAAGGAGGGAATATTTCAAGAAAGTGTTAAGCTTGTCCACATCCATGGCTGACAACAGCATTGCATCCTCCCTATAGTCCTGATTGATCTTGCTGCATTGGACTTTCACCTCTCCGGTCCCCTGAAAGCAGCCCTACGAGGATGAAACTTCATTTCTGATGAAGAAATAAAATGAATTCTACAGCCAGAGTGTAAATATATATTTTTTATAAATGTCTTGCAGCCCATACGCAGTACCATTACAATTTGGGAAACACTGGACTAGACAAAACGTAACACCATTTTCTGGATCTTCACATCATATGGCAAAAATGTTATGTCAGGGCAAAAATACTGTATCATGTCTAAAAACTGCATTAAAGGGAAATGCAAAATGTACAAATCTTTGTACTTGTATCTGAAAATAGGTACACTCTCAATATCGTCTACTTACTGTTTCCTCTTTCTGAGAAGCAGACACGTTGTTCCTCTCTGATTTTCTTGTTCACATAGTGGCTTAATGATCAAACTGTAAAATAAGACTTGGGAATGCCTAAGGGGATGCAAACTGCTCATTTCTCAGACTGCAGCTTAAATGCTGCAAACACTGCTCAGGTAGATCCAGAACAAGTAAATTGCTTTGTTAATGCTGTTTCTGTTCTACTGAAATAAGCGAACACAACCAAAGAGCTTTAAGTGCTGACAGAAAGCAACTCATGAAACAGTCATGAACTGTTACCGTTATAGATGTGGGCAAACCAGCCATCCTATTCTCATCAGTGTATATGATGCACTTTATGATAAATCACGTGGTAAAATCACATGGTTTATCCCATCACATGCTCACTCACTGTCTCACTCACTCATTCTCTATACGCCTTAACTTGTACAGGATCATGGGAAGCCTGGAACCTATCCTCTGGGCACGAGGCAGGATACACCCTGAACAGGGTGCCAATCCATCTCACAAGCACATACACACACACCTACACACTATGAGCAATTTGGAAATGCCTGTTAGCCTTCTGTATATATCTTTGGAATGTGGGAGGAAACCAGAGCAACCAGAGGAAACCCATCAAGCATGGGGAGAATGTGCAAACTCCACACACAGACCCGAGGCGGCAATCAAACCCCCGACCCTGGAGGTGCTTTAGCTGTAGGCAGCAGAGTTGAACTAAAGGCATTTGAGCAGATTCATTTTCACAGACGTTATTTACCCTTTCTGATGGTTTGATGAGAAAATTAGAAGGTTTTAGTTGTCATCAGTCAGACATGGTAGTCGCTTAAATGGTCCTTAGAAAGCAAGAAATGGTATGTAATTGGACCTTTACAAGTTTTAGTTCAAAGCTCCTGAATACAGCATACGGTGTATATCTACTCTTTTATCTTCAGTATCTGAGTTTTCCTAGCCAAGGTTGAGGTGGATCCAGAGAAGACTACATCCTGCTTGAGAAAATATTCTTTCACCTGGACCATGATTATTTGTACAGCTAGGTTTTATTATATTTTTCTTATATTGTATATTATATTATATTATATTATATTTTGTCTTATCTTCTATAGATATACTTTCCTTTCTTTAGCTAAAGTTATTTTCTATATTTTTATTTCTTATTTTATTCCATATTTATTTCCTAGTAATAATCTTTTCATTTTTAAGGTCACAGGCGGTCAATTAAGCCTTTCACTGTATATCGTATGACTGTGTATGTGACAAATAAAATTTTAATTTGAATTTTTTATTTGAATTTGATACAATGGCTACACAGTCCCATACACAACAAACTACAGTACACTGTGCATTCTGACACCTCTCTATCAGAACCAACATTAACTTCGTCAGCATTGTGAGCTACAGTAGCTCCTCTATTGGATCAGACAACACAGGCGAGTCTTCTCTCCCTGCGCAACAATGAGTTTTGGCTGATCATGACCCTGTTGCCGGGGTCCTGCCAAATTATGCTGCCTAGTCAAAACATGCTTCTGTTGCATGAGAATCTATCGATTCATGCTACCTTGTTGAAAAATACTAAATGCTATATGGGTAAATGTAGTGGACATGTTATTGGAGCATGTTACTTTATTAGAACATATATTTATTATATAATTTAGTGGTAGCATATTCTGATGTCCCAGCAAATAATGTCCCAGCAAATAATGTCCCAGCAAATAATGCTCCCAAAATATAATTAACAAAATGAAAGAAACAGTTCCTAAGCTTGTCTGTATTTGCATGCACAGAACTGTTAAGCAGCAAAAAATTATGGGTAGCACGAGTTGGCAGAACACCAGTATTCTATTATGTTTTGGCAAAATGTATAGTTACTGTATAAAATCAGTCTGTGCTAATTTCTCACAATCTCTCATTTCTCATATACTTTTAATAGTCCTTGTGCTGAAAAAAATATAGTACAGGTTAATTTGAGGTAGCATTTCCTGACATACTGGTAGGACTTTGTGGCATGTTTTCAACCTTATCAGCTTTAACACAAGTAGCACTTTCTGACATGTTGATTTAAGGTTATCCATCAATCCATTAGTTGACTGTTACATTAACCATGCAAATAAATGAAATGTGCAATGAAATAAAACACACAAATTATTAAAAAATAACCAAACATGATTTTTAAACACCAAACATGATTTATGGGTGGAGCTCTAAAGCAGGGAAACGTGACATTTTTGGGGGGAATGTGTATGCATGGTAAGGGCGGCACGGTGGATTAGTGGTTAGCACTGTCATCTTGCACCTCCAAGGTTGGGGATCGATTCCCTCCTCTGGTCTGTTTGCCTGTTCTCCCTGTGCTTGGTGGGTTTCCTTTAGGTAGTCCAGTTTCCTCCCACAGCACAAAGACAATCAGGTTAGGCTAATACACGGTCCTAAATTGACAATCGAACATCGAGATGGCAACCCGACCCCATAAGTAACCGGGCCAGAGGAAATAACGGATACATATAAATGATGGGTGGGGAGTATCTGTATACTGGATGGCACATAAACAGAGCAAAATAACAAAAACAACAAAAAAGCATGGTAGGCATGGGTAATATGAATAGATAGAACACAACTGGTTCACTGGTTTTCCTTCCCAGTCCTGAGCACTGCACACTGGGAACACGCCACAAGAGCTGCAATTTAGGAGTGGCTCCGACCGAGTCGTCTAGCCATCAGAATCTGTTACTCAAACCATTGATTGCACATGCTAATTTTTCCTGCTTTCAACACATCAACTTCACTTGCTGCCTAATATATCCAGGTGCCACAGTAATGAGATAATTAGTGTAATTTACTTCACTGTCAGTGGTCATAATGTTATGTCTGATCAGTGGAGCTTAACAGAGATATGGGAATGAAGATTTGTTTTGTTTAGTTTCACTCTGACAGTGGTCATGGTTTAAATCAGTCAGGGTCAGTGTAAGCCTGCAAGGGGGGGGGCGTGTAAACACCACCGGACACAACACCGGGGTTAGACGCCTCCGTTACTCGCCGTGAGGAATAAAACCAACCGCTCAGCTGCAAACGCAGAGGAACAACGTCACAGTTCCAGGCTTTTTAAAACAGGTCCACTTTATTCACTCTAAGAGTCAGAGACAAACTGACAGTTTCCAAAAAAAACTTCAATTACACACGCAAACAACCCACAGGACCTCACCAATAATGTAGATTTACTGCGACTGAAAACAAATCTAACCCAGGCCAGTATATATATATATATATATATATATATGAGATGTTATTTTATTTGGATTTGAGTGGTTTTTAACTCACCGTATTTCCGTTCCTCGCCTTCTACATCCATCTTGTAAAATGTGAAAATCCGGGGAGTGAAGTGTTGTACAGTAACAGCAAGGCAGCAGCAGACTGCGGTACAGCCGCAAACACTTATTCAGCAGATATAAACGGCAGCGCCTAAGCGTCCAATAAGAGAGAACGAAGTTTTAATTGACAGCCATAGCAGCCAATCGGTAGCGCTGACTTATTCCGCTATTTATGACATCAGAATGAAGTGGGAACATATATCCACAAAAATACTATGAAACAATCCTTGGTGTATATATATATATACACAAGTTTTTCTTGTGTGTATACAATTTTGGCTGACTTTTAAATTATATTATTATTATATATTATTATATATTCAATATTCAAGATTCAAAGATCTTTATTAATCCCAGAGGGAAATTGCTCTTGGTTATACAGTTGCTCAGATTAATTTACCGGGAAGCTAGAAAAGTTAACATAATTTAGTTACATATTGCACTAGAACTTTAGTGTAAGTGGAAAAAAGTATTGCACAAGTGTATTATAATTAGATAAAAGTGTGCTATATTTAATTCTATTTTTGCTTCTATTTATTGTATTTTTCTTTTAATTTTTATCTCTTGTATTTTTACTTTTCCTTGTCTCAAGTTTTTTTTCCTTCTAATTAATCAATGCAACTGTATGACCAAGACAAAGCAATTTCCCTCTGGGATTAATAAAGTTTGAATCTTGAATCTTGATATTGCACTTATAATTATAGTATTATAATATACATCATACTATTTTTATTTTCCTGAAATGTGAATCTTTTCTTATTCACATTACAAATAAAAATATATGAATAATGCTGTTTTTTTTTTAAATCAAATCAGAGATATACACAAAAATAATACAATACCATATAAACTATGATTGGTACATCTCAATAAATTAGAATATCATCAAAAAGTTAATTTACAGTATTTCAGTAATTCAATTAAAAAAGGCGAAACTCATATATTATATCATATATAATAACAACTGATATATTTCAAGTATTTATTTCTTTTATTGTGATGATTATGGCTTACAGCTCATCTAAGAAAATTAGAATATTGTGTTCAATATTGGAGACTCACAGTGTCACACTTTAATCAGCTAATTAACTCTAAACCCCTGCAAATGTTTCCTCAGCCTTTAAATGACACAAAAGTTCACTGTTTAAGTTTTATTGTCGTATGCACAGTAAAATAAAACATGTTCCGCCAGTACAATGAAATTCTTTCTTTGCTGTCCCCAATGAATGCCATGAAAAAATAAAAATGAAATACTAAAATATAATAAAAGAAAAGAAAAGAAATACAGGTATAAAAAGAATAGATAACAAATATATTAAACACAGTTTAAAGACATAATATGAAAATATGAAAAAAAAAAATCTGAAATATATATACTGTAAACAGTCCACGGAGTGTGCTCATTCCGCAAAGTATGTGAAAAAGTCAGCGATATGTTTGATCAAGTCCGCAGTGAGTGTGCGAGGCTGCAGTGGGAGTGCAAATTGTGCAAATGATTGTTCAAATGATGGTTATTGTGCAAATGATTGTGCAAATTCCACAATTCATGTTCCCTTATTGTGCAAATGATTGTGCAAATTCCACAATTCATGTTCCCAGATCAGTGTCAACAGTCAGAGATACAGGATATAGACCATGAAAACTACTGTCCGCTGTTTAGGAGTCTGATGTCAATGCAGTTCTCCAGCAGACTTTGCCATAGTAAATGCTCTGCAGGGACAGCAGCAACATCCATGTGATGTCTTCACCACTCGCTGCAGGCGTTTGAATTTTTTAAGTGTCCAAGTGAGGTCGTCACTGATGTAGACGCCGAGATATTTAAATCTGCTCCCCCTCTCTACTTTGAGCTCCTGGATGAACAGTGCTCTGTGACCTCATAGTCATAGTGTCATGACTGCTCTATGATCAAAGGTCATAGTGCTCTATGGCCTTTCTCCTTTCTCATGTCCACTATCATCTCCTTAGTCTTGTCTGTGTTGAAGGAGAGGTTGTTATCCTCTAAAGAAGCCGGCTGTTCACAGAGTGCTGTATCCAAGCACATTAATGGAAAATTAAATGGGAGGAAATAACTGCAGCCTTTTAAATTTTGCCTTTTATCAGGCAAAATTTTTGTCTTTTATCAGGTCCAAGGTCAGCACAGTCATCTATCAGGAAGTTTTAGAGCATTTCATGCTTCCCTCCGCTGACCAGGTTCATGGAAAAGCTGAGTTTATTTTCCAGTGGCATCTGCCCACCTTGCCAAAAGTACTAATACTTGGTATAAGTACTTTTGGCAAGGTGGGCAGATGCCAACTTCCTTCCTGTTGACAACAGCACAGAAGAGCTGAAGCCCAGGTTGCTCTGATAGCATCCTTCAGCTCTTCTGTGTTGTTGGGTCTGGTGTCTCGCAGAAGAGTTGATGGCTGCTATCAAAGCAACCTGGGCTTCTGCTCTTCTGTGCTGTTGTCATACTTTTCAGCAGTCCAACATTTCTGTGTTAAAAATCTTTTTTTTATTGGTCTTAAATAAAGTATTAAAATTTTCTGAGGTACCACCACCTGAAGTACCACTCCCCATCCAAGTGCTAATCCGCCCTTTATATCAAGAGCGATGTTATCATACCATCAGTGTCCCTAGATGACCAGGGTTCTGGTTGCCCCGAATGTCTTCCATTTAAGGATTATGGAGGCCACTGTACTCTTAGGAACCTTAAGTGCATCAGAATGTTTTTTGTAACCTTGGCCAGATCTGTGCTTTGCTACAATTATGTCTCTGAACTCTTCAGGCAGTTCCTTTGACCTCATGATTCTCATTTGCTCTGACATGCATTGTGAGCTGTGAGGTCTTACATACTGTAGACAGTTGTGTGGCTTTACTAATCAAGTCCAATTAGTATAATCAAACACAGCTGGACTCAAATGAAGTAGAACCATCTCAAGGATGATCAGAAGAAATGGACACCACCTGAGTTTTCCTTTTTTAATAAATCTGCAAAAATGTCAACAATTCTTTGTTTTTCTGTCAATATGGGGTGCTGTGTGTACACTAATGAGGAAAAAATGAACTTAAATGATTTTAGCAAATGGCTGCAATATAACAAAGAGTGAAAAATTTAAGGGGGTCTGAATACTTTCCGTACCCACTGTAAAATGAGATTTTTAAAAAATCTAAGTCGTTCTGGATAAGGGCGTCTGCCAACTGTCTAAATGTAAATGCAAATTTTAACCTATGTTTGGAAATGTTGAATGCTTTTTACATAATAATACAGACATGATAAACATAAATAACATTTGTACTACAGATAACATGGTGCCTAAAACACTTTCTAATTTAATTCTTAAGGTTTTTTCTGTTTTTTATTTCTTTGTGTGTGTGTGTGTGTGTGAGTGAGTGAGTGAGTGAGTGAGTGAGAGAGAGAGAGAGAGAGAGAGAGTACTGTTTATATATACAAATGAGCCCAAAATGTATACACACTTCAAGGGTTTTTATGGCCTTTTTTAAAACTAGAATTGAATTATGTGTAGTATTATGTTTCGTCTAAAGATGTCAGTAGTCGAACCATCGTTGATGCCATCATGTGTCTGCCAGACGAGGAGACGAGAGGCATACAGTATACTTTTCATGTTGAAGTGTGATTACAAACCTAGACATAAAACACATCCACTCGAATCGCCGCACTACAGTGACATCTAGTGGTCAATCTACAGAGTGCAAACAGAATCATGTTACAATAGTGTTATAAAACATTCCTACGTCAGAGATTTAGATACACATCCTCACATTCGATTCCGTTGCACACTGATAACTGACATTAACTACATTAGCTATGTTTGCATGGATACTATTTATTCAATTCAACTGAAATATATTTGACACACAGTGATGAAAAGTACAGTGTCACAACATTTGTCTTAACAGCATTAAACATACTTCCTTATCTCACTGTCAGATTGAAATATTATTACATACACCAGTAATATCAGCTCACAAAATAGGAATATAAACTTATGTTATGAATTATTGTAATTATATGTTCATATTTAATGTTGTAAAAGCTTTGAATGTACAGTATTATGTTGGTTTCAGGTTTGGTCTGTTTATAGCTATGGCAGTTAAGAAGGTTTGACTTTTTCAAGGTTGTGGGGTCCAGGATATTACACTTTCAAATGACCCAGAATCCACAGCAGTGCCCCTGCAAACAAAGTTGTTTACGCCACCTCTTTGATTCCAATTGAAAAATTAATTCTGATTGTGCCGGATCTGGTTAGACTCCCTGAGATGGCTGATTAGAGTCCATGTTAATACAGTTATTGTTAGCATGAAAAGCTCACAGCTAATGGCACATTGGCACAGTTATGTTTTTTTTTTTTTAACATTTAATGGAATACTTCATCTGCAACACTGAAAGAAAATGTGTATCATTAAAAATCTCACCAAATATATCTCAGTCAGATTTCAGTTCAGACACTGGTTGGTCTTCTAAGGAAATTTACTAACTTGCCCTGAAACTACTCCTGTGTTGTCATGCGTTTCAGGCCATTGTCACGAGGAAAGGAACATTTCTTTACTAATTAACATCAAGGATGTCTCTGTACTTGTATTATGTTTTTTTTAATTGATCCTGAAAAGCACTTCCTGCTTGTGAAAATAAATTGTTACAACAGGAAGTTCCCACCACTTCACTGTAGAGAGAGGATGAATGGTACCTGGTTCTCCTCCAGATGTTTTCACCTTGGATCCATCAAACTATAGAGACTCAAATTTCAAATTCAAATTCAAATTCAAATCAAATTCAAATTTTATTTGTCACATACAGTCATACACAGTACGAAATGCAGTGAAATGC
>JAQQZS010000008.1:14497670-14509732 GCA_030068045.1 Platyallabes tihoni | reverse complement strand
TTCTAAGAATTTTCTTAGAATTTCATCACTAGGAGCAACTTTTAGGCTTAAGAAGCTTTGTGAATACGGGCCCAGGACTATACAGCTGTGTGTGTGGTCATAAGAAAATCATTTGTTAGTCAGACTAAAAGGAAAAAAAGTTTGAATTTGATAGGAAGCATAAAGATTGGACTTTGGAGCAATGAAAAAAGGTCATGTGGTCTGATGAGTTCAGACTGACTCTATTACAGATTGATAGTTGCATCAGGGTAAGAAGGGAAGGTCATGAAGCAATGTTCCCATCATGCATAGTGTCCACTGTACAAGCCTCTGGAGGCGGTGTTATGACCTAGGGTTTCTTCCACTAAGGCCAGGTCTGGGCCAGAATGTACTGAATAACCAGGTTATCACATCAATGGAGTTTATCTTCCCTGATGGCACAGACATAATCCAATTGGAGTCTGTGACCTTTTTTTTTTTAATTGGCCAAGCAGTGTGTTGTGTGTGTGTCTAATTTATGGCAAATGTCTACCTTTGTTGAAACACAATGAGAGACTTTAAGTGTTGACTGGGATGTTGCAGAACCAGGATGTCCAAAAAAGTGCTGAGCCATACCTGTTAGACCCAGAGGAAAGCAAAGTAGCTCAATGAACACAATGCACAGTTCTACACAGTAATACACTAATACAGTTAAACTAGTAATATGCTTAGTTAGCTAAATTTAACTAGTTAACCTAGATATATATTATAAACACTGTAGCTATTTTCATATCCCAAGGCACCAAACAGTAACTAAAGTTTCCAGCATTTTTAATTAAATGGTATTTTCTAAATTAGTTAACTTTAACTATTTACACTTGGTAACCTGCACACACACATGCTAACAATTAGCTATGGTTAACTAGCTGGATTAAAAACTCATGGTAAATCACTCCGGATGACTTAAAATCTTAATTCAGCATCATAAGAATATTTTTTAACACTTGGTATACCCAAATAATTAAATCTCCGCGGTGTTTATGGCTTGAAATTGTAGTTCAACTGCGTTTGCAAACAGCTGGTGTTAAATTAAATATTTCCCAACAGCCTCGAAAAATCCGCACGCGCGCAGCATCCCGCTACAGAATCGATTCTTTATTAATGAGTCATCTGCGACGAACCGACTCTTTTCCCCAATAATTTGTATCAGTACTGTACTAAATCACTAGCTAAACGATTCATTCGTTAAAGATTCATTCTTTACAGTGATGCTGGTAGGCATATAGGTCCCTTAGGTGAGTCGAATATGTAACATAATTTTTCAACTGGTCTAAATAAAAAATGTTTAATACAGTTAGTATATAACATAGGTGCATAATGAAGGAAAAGGTGCATTAAAAGGCCAAATAAATTTTATTTTAAAGATTTTATAGTTTATTCCCAAGCAAGAGCTGTAATTCAACCTGTGATCTACAACTCTATACATGGCTTGGTTGTTGGGGCCAGGTGGGCTGGTCTGAGTATTTCAGAAACTCCTGACTTCATAGGATTTTCACACCCAACAGTCTCTTTACACAGAACAATGAAAAAGGAAAAAAGTCTGTAGTAAATCAAACCATCACTCTTTACATCCAAGGTAAACAGAAAAGCAACTCTGATCATACAACAAATCACACCTTAAGGTGGATGTGCTACAACAACACTGTGTAAAAACTTATTACTCATTACTATTGAAAAGTATGAATACTTTTTCATGGCATTTAACTAGCTAGCTGCCTTCAAATGCTGTCTTTGGGCAGTGATGGTTGGAAGCATGCTGGTGTTATATAATTGCATTAAGATATTTTACTGCCCATTTGAAAAACTTACAATCCACAAGAGAGTGCACATTTCTAGATGAAGAGCCAACCCCTTATTAAAAGCACTGCATGTGCTGATGTTCATTTTATACAGTAAGCAATAATCCCTAAATAGCACAGCCCTGTGCTGCTGTGTTCATGTTAATGCACAGCACTAATAATCACAGAGTGAGAGAGATTCTGCAAAAGACAGATAATCCTCCATGCTGTTCAAGCAAACTGCAGTACCATGCAAAGGAAGAGGAATGAAGAAGAGACACGTGAGTGAAATGAAAATGGTATTGTAAGGTAAAAGAGGAATATCCCCTGTAGTCTCATATTAATCTAATGAAAATGATCACTCAGCTTTAGCCATGCAGGCAAACATTTGTTTATTCAAGTAGAAATTCACATTGTAATGGTGGTTAATACCTGATGCTACGAAAACAAACATTTGCTACAGTTTTCAAATTATAAAGTTAACTGACGAGGCATATATAACAAGATTTAGACTGCTTTCAACAGACAGATGAAAAGACTTTGTTGTAGGAATATGAGTGACAGACAAAGTCATACCAGAGACCAAATTTCACCAGACTGCAAAAACTAAAATAGAAAGCAACAAGAGGTACAGGAATAGAGGACAGGACACAATAAGGATAGGATGACACAGAATGGATGTCTAAATAGACAAAACCTGAGATTTACACAACAGTTTAAACATCAGTGCTGGCACACATCAGATCCATTAAAATAATTATGGTGTTCAAGTCAAACAGGGACTTAGGAATGCACAGAATGACAGAACTTATTTATAAGAGTACCTTTATTTCTATATACACCGTAATTCCCTGTTACACTAATAAATACACTATTCAAAGTTTTTATTAGTACTTGGATACCATCAAGGTAGTAAATTTTCTTTTTGCTTTGAGACACCTCGATCACGATTATCATTTAGGGATCACCTTACTGAGCTTTACCAATTCAAAGAAAAGAGTGTTTTTACTATGTTTTACATTCTCATGTAATTTTTTCTGCTCAGGTTTTTTGTGGTGAGTTTCTAATGTTACACTCAAAAATGACTTTACTGTAATTAATTAAATTTACTATATAGTTCCAGGAATAAAGAATAATTATGCAAAAATTTAAAATTGAATCAAACAATTTGAATCAACATTAATGCAAGAGATTTAATATAACAAATAAACAAAGTACAGGATGATGAAGCAAGGAAACAAAGCCTTAGCAACAAAAATATCTCTAATAAACACTTAGAGGAAGGTGTCTAGGAGGCAATAGACATGCTCACAGGAAACAAGGCTTCACACTGAATGTGATAGGTGTTTATATAAGTCATGGTTAACAAGTTCCGGTTGTGTAGAAAAACTGATGATCCAGGACAGTCCAATTGTCGGGCCCAGGACAGGTACAGTATTGCAAGTGGCATTGGTGCTTCACAGCACCGGGTGTCAGGGGTTTAGTTCTGAACACCAGATACCTGAGATTGTCTCTGTCTCTGTTTTTTTTTATTTATTTTTTTTAAACCACTCATAAAACATAAGGACTGCAACTTGTGCCCATATTCTTATTCTTATATTCTTATATTCTTGTGCTTATTATTGGACTGTTTATTCAGGTATACGGTCATCTTCAATATCCTAATCAGGATGTCTTGAGCGTATCCCAGTAAAACAGAGTATGAATTTGATCTGGTATGATTATATATTTTCAATTTAACAATTAAAATCAAAATAAGACTTAAATATATCTATTTTGTCTTACTGCATGTACAGATTTTTGCAGCTGTGTATACATAATTACGAAGTAAAAGTTTGTGAAATGTGTAGACATGAGTTTGTGTAGTACTTTACATTTACAGAATTTGTCAGACTCCCTTATCCAGAGCAACTTATGTTTAATTTCATTACACATCTGAGCAGAAAAGGCCCAATAGTGGCAACTTGGCATTGGGGTTTTAACCTAGGACCCCCCCAGTCAACAGACCAACACACAAACACACACACACACGCTCATTCATAAGTAAGGTTCATTTGGAGAACATACTTCAAACACCAGCTGTTTTGTGTGGAACACCCGCACAACCATGCTGAGGCTGAAACCAGGACACTTGAGCTGTGAGTTGGCAATGCTTTTTGTTTATGATAAAGAGACCGTGGAGGATCATGTGTTCAGACAACCGGCCAAGTGCAAGAATACAACATCTAATTTACAAGCTTTAATCTAACATGACAGATCTATACAACAGAATTAGTATATTTAGAACAGGGGTACTCAACTCTAGTTATGTAGGGCAAAAGTCCAGCAATTTTGTCAATTTAGACTCTCAAAATGCTGCCCTTCAAAGTTCCCTCAAACCACAGGGCTTTCTGCCCTGTCTAAATTCTGTTGCAATAGATGCTGCTTTGTGTTACCTGGAAAATAGATATTTATACATCTATGTATATAATAGATTATTTCTTGATTTAGCTGTTGTTGTTAAATAAAAAGAAATTTTCTTAGTTGTTCCTAATATGAACGACTGGCTTATCAACAATGAATTCTGGCTTCCTCACAAATAAAATCAGCAGGATTCAGTAATCACATCCAGCCTGTAGGCCTGTAACCCCAAGTAGATAATCTCTAGGGGATTTTGAAGTGGCCTGATGTACAGGAATACAGGAGAAATCCATCAGACCAATAGTGTGGTCTGAGAGAGATCCTTTATCTTGTGAGTAAATCAGTCATACTGTACAGTCTTTCACACAAGCCTTTGCAGTTCTGGAACAACCAAGAATGCTCTCTTACGTAAGAGACATACTGTGAACCCGGGTGTCAATGCACTGTGGCTTAGGGGTTAGTACTGTCGCATCCAGGTTTGATTCCCGCCTTGGATCTGTGTGCATGGAGTTTGCATATTCTCCCTGTACTTAGTGGGTTTTCACTGGGTGCTTCAGTTTCCTCCCATACTCCAAAGACATGCAGATTAGTCTTATTTGCCCACAGTTTGCGAATGAGTGTGTGTGTGTGTGTGTGTGTGTGTATGTGTGTGAGCATGCTCTGCGATGGATTGGCACCCCGTCCAGGGTGTACCACGCCGCATACCCTAAGTCTCCTGGGATAGGCTTCAGGCCCCACACAACCTTGTATACAGGATAAAGCGGTACAGATACTAAAAATTAAAATCCGAATTATAAATGTGACATAACATTGCTCTAAAAAATATAAATAAATAAAGGCAGTTAGTGTAATCTAAATGAGTGGAACACTTTAAACAGGCTCAAGTGCACTGGATGTTTTAATGAAGCACCTAAACACGTTTTATCTATTTTATTTCTTCCATTTAAATAAAAATAAAATAAAATTAGGAACATTTAAGAATCATTTTCACATAATATCTTCAAAAATGGTCAAATGATTAGCTTTAGCAAGTACAGCTTTTAAACGGATTATCTGAGTAAACAGATGCCTGGGTGAGAAGAAGGGCCAGGTCAGAGAAACGCCTCTCACAGCCTAATTAGCGTTAGCTCATTACCGAGGGGCGCGCGTGCTTCCCCGCTGCACATGCGCAGTAGGGAGACGCTCAGTCTGCGCGCAAGAGTCGCACCAAAGGACAAACAGCGTCCGGCGGCAGCAACTCGTCTCCTACACAGCTGTGTGATAGAGGATTCATTCATTTATCTTCAAACCTGCTTTTATCGTCGTTTATTAAAAAAGAAAAAGAAAAGAAAAAAAGAGACGGACATCATGACCATTATATTACAGGTACGTTTGATTACTGATCTCATTAAGCTATTGTATAAATTCATCAGGATAAACGGAATGAAAGTGTTTTTCTACTTGGTGCACCAGAAATCTCCATACACAGAGGAAATGACTGATATGTGTGAAAGGTTATGGGGAAACAGAATAGTTGGACCTGTTTTCTTTTATATAAATCTGTATCAAAGCTGACATTTATCTAAACATTCTGTCCTTTATAAACAATATATATCCACAAAGTCAGCCAAAAACATGTATACAAACTTCCGGAAAAGAAAAACTTGAATAAATATTTGAATAATTTATTACTATACATTATACATTGATATATGATGCATATTATATTAATATAATTTAAACAACATTATATATATGGTAATATTGTTTAAATTATATTAATATAATATGCATCATGCTATTTTTTTTGTGTCTCAAAATTTTTTGGCTGACTTTGTAAATAATAATAATAATAATAATAATAATAATTTCCCCTCTGTATGAAGACTTTTGAAAACCTGTATATTAAAGTGGAATTTCTGTCCAAATGTGAATTCTTAATTGAAAAAAATCTGTATATATCTGCAGAAGGAGGGAATTAGTGAAAGGAGGCAGTAAAGAAGCTCTTGGATAAATAATTGAACAGCATTTGTGGGACAAGAAGGGAAGAAAGAGAAAAAAGGAAAAGACTGATGTCCCTGAACATGACCAGTTCCAACATCACGGATGAGGGTGGACATGCCTATCAGTACTCCTTTCCTGCTGAGGAGGTTTTATATGAAGAGTACAAGGCAAAAGCCCGAGACTTGATTCCTCTCCCCAAAGCTGTGCTCTATTTGTTAATGGCTGCTCTGGTGGTGGTCGCAGTAGCTTATGCCATAGTGGGACATCTGATTAAAGACCTGGCCAGCGATGTAGTAGGTAAGAAAGCCACTGGAAGATACGTGGTGCTGTTAATGTGTCGAGGTTCGTAGACATGAAGTGGCCAGGGGATTTCTAGAGCACAGGGAAGATCAAATCTCTGTACATACAGTAACAGGGTTACTTTTGCAGTTTGTTGTCCCTGCTCCTTACCCTCCAGGAATCTAATCAAAATACCCATGTTTTAATTAAAAAATAATGAAAGTTAATATGAGTCGTTAATCTGCATAATTTCCGCAGGACTAATAGATCCCTGGGTGGTGTTTTGAGGTCAGTTTGAGTGGCAAGCCGTATTACAAGGCTGGCAGCTGCCACGCTGCTCCCATGCACCTAAAGCTATGGACTGATCTTTTGTAAATACATTTTAAAAACGTTATTATATAATAGCTATTTCTCACATGATTATATGAGTAATATATAATCAAATGAAAAGATGCAAAAGTGCATTTCAACATTATGTCCTGAAACAGCACATGGTGTGTCAAAATGTGATAATGTTTCACATTTAATTAAACCATATGTCATCCAAGTGGATAAATAGCCTATACGTTTTCCATTATGTATTTAAATATTTATATTATATGCACATTAGGTCACATGTGAAAATAAAAAAAAAATCTGCGTAAAAAACATGAAAAAACAAATCATGTAAAAACACTTGTGGAAAATATTTGAATCAAATGTAAAAAATAATAATAATAATAATAATAATAATATTATAATCAAATGAAAATAACGTAATCATGAGTAAACAACATATAAAAAGAAACATTGTGTAAATCTCACCATGTGTGAAAGAGCTGTCATTCAGAAAAAAACAAAAAAACATAATTATTAAATACTGTTCACCATCTTAAAGTAAATATATGGATATGCATACACTCCAAATAAGATCAATTTATAGGAATAAGTGACTGCTAATGACAAAACTGATTTGTTAAGCGAAATTAGGTAATGCCAGCCTTGTTAACACTGATATTTGACAACATTCAATTATTATCACGAGACTCTGAAAGATTCGGGTTGTATGTTTTAATACATAGTACTGAGTACTAACTAACTTGCAAACTTACAGTAACAACCACACACATCTGTTGTTTTCCCCTCTAGACTGTGCCCTTGGCCCAAATGAGGATGACCTGGAGAAAGAGAATGATGTAAGAAGAACCAGCCCTAAGCCTGTGGCGCTGTCTCTCTCCCAAACCAACGCCTTCCACCTGTGGGACCAGGATGACGTAGTGATTCCACTGCCTCCAGAGGACAGCCCTCAGACAAGTCCCTTAGTGCTGGCTGCTATCCCTTACATACCATCCTTCTTCCCTCATATAGGACACTCACAGATCCCCTCCTCTTTCAGTACCACCAACAGCCATGAGCAGCCCTACAGCCCTGGGTGTACCTGCTCTATTCCACAAGATCTGTAAAATTTTATGGAGTTAACGTCAACAAACTTAAAACTCTTCAAACTAATGTGTTTAAGGAATGGAGACGGCTATAGTTTAAATAATGCACAAATTGGATTGGACATTAATGGCTAAATTGTGATGAAGTTGCCAAAAATACAATGTTCCAATAGAAAGAGCAGAAAAATACCTGGTTTTTAACTATCACCGTAAAAAAAGTTGAAATAAATTGATTTGTCATCATCTGTTTCATAAACATATACCAATTCAAATGTTTTCACTGTTCAGCTATGGGACACGGTACTGTCACAAAAACAGTTGTTTTTTTCTATTGTGTAAATAATATGTAGAAGACACACATCCATATGTTCCCAATGAGAAAGGAGGAACAAACTAATTAAATTCAAGGCATCTCCTCCAAATGACTTTCTTGTACTGTTGATGATGTGTAGGACACGATCCCAAGTCTGAGCTTTTATTTCCAGCAGAAATGAAAACAGATGAAGCAGGTCTTAAACTGGTATCATTTGAAGATCTGGAACAACATGAACTCTTACATAACTCTGAAACTCTCAAGTGGGAATTTTTGCACAAGGATGCCAAGATGTGAAACCTTGTTTGAAATTGTACTTGTTTGATTTTACTAAGAGACATCAAGTTTGTATCATGTTACATAAATAATAATAATAATAATAAATAAATAATAATAATAATTACATAAATAAAAAATAATTTGATTCAGTTCTGCAATTGGTTTGTGACTTGTCCAGTATTTCAATACTCATAACATTCCAAGTTATGTCATTGTTTTTTCTGCATGGAGTGATTTTATTCAAATTAAATTTACAGCATTGATTTGTACAAGCACATACCTACAGAGTAACTAGCACCTGTTGTACCACATAATCCTGTACAATGTTAACATATGGATTTTGTATTATAATAGAAATTCATCCAAATTTAATTCAAAAATGTAATCCGAACCCACCACCTCTGATTTCATCATCCATCACTTGGCTCTCTTACCTACCAAAGGAAAAAGCCAATATATGCTTATTCCGAGACATATCAAGACAGTATATTTTTGGAACTTCTCACATTGTAAAACTCACTCAGGGGAAATGGCTATTTGCCCACTTTCTCATACAGTACATACGATCTCAGATGCTGGGAACTGTGTAGGGTCATGGTCAATGACAAGGCAGAGGATATGCTATCCCTCCTATCTAGAGAGAGCAATTTTGCTTCCTTAGCTCCTGGCCACAGATTCAATTCAAACTTGCTTTCTCACTTATGAGCTTTCAAAGTGTTTTTGTAATTGTCAGAAAGCAGAGAAAAAAAATTTGGTTTAAAGTTCATTTTATAGGTGACTTCAGAGCTTGCAGCATTTCACTACCAAGAAGTATTAACTTGGTAATAAACGTCACTACCTGACAGGGAAACTACCCACACACAACAGGATTTTGTTCACTTTTTTTTTTTTTTTAAATGCTAGGTATTGAAATACACTTCTCACTAACAAACCTTTTTTTTAACTCAGTCTTGTGTTTCATTGTCTGTGAGAACTGTGTCTGTTTTTTTTAAACTACTGATGGATATAGATGTTTACGTAAGTTAAAGGCCACACATTATGACTTGCAAGTCTGAGAAGACGTGTAAACATGCACGTAAGCTTTGTTTGACATTAAGACACTGATGGACAGATTAAGAGATGGAGATTTAAGCTACTTAATTACACAAATAACCCTTAGGTAGAATCCCTCACACACACGACAATGGATTTAAAGCAATGAGATTACATTTTTAAACATGTTTAATTTATCTTTATTTTTTTATTACAATATGAATATTTCCCTTTAAGCTGGTGTATTTGCATTGTGAGTTGTGAAGGAATCCGTGTAACAACATTATTTTTGCAAGACATTGGCCACAGGAAATCGTACTTCATTACATATAAGCACTAAGTCAGTAATAAAAGACATACAGATCAACTGCTGACAGTCAGTAGGGCCAAGTCAGAATGGTAATTATCTAATCAGTACTAATATTGGCTCTGAGTGCATGCAGAATTGACTGGAGTAGTGCATCTGTATGGGGACAATATAAACATATTTTATAGCCGGCAGTTTTACCTAAAATGTGCAATAATTTTTTTCCCGCTCCATCAAAAATATCAGCCGAACATAGTCTCTTATTCCTTGAGATACTGACAGTGGACCCCAGCACAGTACATGTCAGAGTGTCGCCAGCGTAATTTACACAGAGCAATGGGAACTGATCCAGGATTGTTGAATGAATTCATGAGAATTGTGTATGAGAGGCTTTTAAACACACAGGCTTTTTCTTTCCTGTGATTGTTCCTGAGTGCAATTTAAGAGTCCAGACGACACACTGGGCTGTCGTACACCATCTGCAGGTTTACTTTGTGGCCCACGAGCTCACGGATGTTGTTGATGCCGTACTTGATCATGGTCGGCCTGTGGAAGAAAGAATGCAATCTGTCAACTTGAATTTATTAACACACTCAATTTCTATATAGAAGATTAAAGATAACTGTAGGCTAATGATCCCAGTCTGAAGCGATTTAAAAACTAGGGCAAACAAGGTGTGCATGCTGTGCAATCAAACACAGCTGGGTCCTGCCAAGCTGCCAGTCTCACACTGGGGTAAATTCACACTACAATACCAGGTCAGAGTTTGAAGGGGAACCTGATTATAAAGTGGTACAATGTTTGGGTTATCTATGTACCCTCCGCCTCCAACACCACAGCAACGGACAAATTATAAATTTATAGTTCAGCCCACGAGTCTTGCCCAGTCTCATGTTACACTTGTCCTGGGAGTAGGCTTACTGATCACACTGATTCAAAACATTATTGGAGTTCCTAGAGAGGTGGAGGAATATATATATATGTATATATATGTATATATATAAAATAAAAACATACACACACATCTCCTCCTGGGCTAATGATTTGTCCACCTTTATAATAGTTGCATCATCTCACACACTTCCATATTTACAATGATGTTTATCCAAGCTTATCCAACACATAATTGGTGTATCCCATCCAACTTTGTATAAAAATTTTAAATGAAGGAAGAAAAAAAAAAAGTGTACACATTTTTTGGGCTCCTCTGTACCTCAACAAAAGGCTCTTTCTCAGTATTCACACCTAGTAATAACAGGTGTCTTTCCTGTGCTTTATGCATTAACCAAGTGGCAAAGAGCTACACAGTTGAAGTGTACAAGTGATTGCCAGCCATAATGATTTTTTGTGATGCACTGGACCCTGCCAAATGCATATGACCTTGAGTAACATCCATTTCTTAATCCACAGGGTTTAATAGGCTGTTGGTCCAACCTTTGCAGCTTCAACTCTTTTGGGAAGTCCTCCCACAATGTTTTAGGCTTGTGTTTATGGGTAATTTTTCCAGAAGAGCAGAGTTCAGACACTTATGTTGGACGAGATGGCCTGGCTCGAAGTCTCTGCTCCAATTCATACGAAGGTGTTCCATCAAGTTGAGGTCAGGACTCTGTGCAGGCCAGTCAAGTTCTTCTACACCAAACTCACACCTTGGGACCTTGGACCTTGCTTTGTGCATCGGGTGCACGGTTATGTTGGAATAGAAAGGGTCCTGACCTCAACCTGACGGAACACCTTTAGAGCGGAGACATCGTCCAACATCAGTGTCTGACCTCACAAATGCACATCTGGAAAATTCCCATAAACACATTCCTAAATCTTGTGGAAAGCCTTCTCAGAAGAGTTGAAGCTGTTATAGCTGCAATGGGTGGGCCAACATCATATTAAACCCTATGGATTAAGAATTGGATGTTACTCAAGGTCATATGTACGTGAAGGCAGCCGAGCAAAAACTTTTGGCAATACAGTGTATATACTTAACACGTAGGATCCGATCACCTGGAACATGTTAAAAACTAAATTTCAAAACTAAATGACAAAATTTTCCAAATTCAATGCTAATCTTTGCTGTTTGCAACAAAATCTGAAATCCAGATTATTTTTCAGCCTGACACAGTTACTGGGTATTGGTACTGAATCTGTGCCATCTCAGCTTAAAACTTGCAATACGGAAGTGTGTGTACACTACCGTTCAAAAGTTTTAGAACACTTGCAAATTTCTTTTTTTTTGTTTAGTGATTTATTTTCTACATTCT
>JAQQZS010000008.1:14472390-14483557 GCA_030068045.1 Platyallabes tihoni | reverse complement strand
TCCTAAGGATTTCCCCCCCAACCTTTTGGACTTTTTGGGGGTCTTAACATGCCCCAAAACTCATGAAAATTGGCAGACAGGTTGGAATCTGCTGCTATTAGGATGCCTGGGTGTCGCGTGGCCCAGGGGCCCCCACACGAGATTTTGCTGAATAGCTCATACACACTTTCATGTAGGCACACGAAACTTGGTACACATTTAGAGCTCATTGAGCTGAACAACTTTCGCACTGCATGTCCTGGGCTCAACTCAACAGGAGGTCGGTTATTTTGGGTTGTTCGCAAAAACGCACCCGATGGATTTTGATCTTCTCCTCCTAGGGATTTTATACGATTGTCACCAAACCGGGCCGGAGGGATTTTTGATATCTCAAAAGGGTCAGCCGTGATGATGCTTTAAACTTACACCGAACAATAATTAATAACTTTCTGTGTCGCATTATATAGAGTGACATTATATTCAGTGAAATGTTCAGTGACATCACATTGAGGAACATAGTGTGAGGCTTATTTCCAGCATCTGCGGCCTATTGAACACACATATACATTACAAATGTTAACACTCACACACACAAACACATCTCACATACACACACAAACACACTCATACATCACACACATGCACACATACATACACACACATTACAAATGTTAACACTCACACACAAACACACACACACACCTCTCTCACGACGCACACGCACACTCTCACACTCACACAGACGCACACACGCACGTATACACAAACACTCATACTCAGATTTAATCATTTACTTTGAAATAAGTTACTAATGAGCTAATAAGCTCAATGTAAACAAACACCTGCCAATAGATATTAAATAATATTTTGAATGGGATGAGAAAATATTTTCACTGCGATTTTTCAATAACAGAGCTGAAGTGGTATTAGTAAATTTCAATGCTCTGGAGTCGATTTAAGACAAAAAAAATCTTTATCTGATCTACTTTTCGATTTCTCATCTGTGATTCACTGTCTGTTGATTTCTTTGTATTAATACATTAGGCAGAGAGTTCTGCTGTACAGAAGGACAGCCATGCTTCAACTTAAAATAATAATTACTGATTACATTAAAACTGGTCAGATTATTTTTTATTAATATTTCTAAATAATACTATTTATAAAAAATATTTTCCTGTCAATGACTATTACTATAACAATACTAGTATATGATGGAATATTTATCCTCTTCCTCCTTCTACTTGTATTCAAAGAAACAAAATAAATGTTTTTGAAAAAAGACTACGGAAACATTTTTTGGATTAAAAACAAGGATGTCTGACCCTTTTTTCTGAATAATCACATGTCCAAAACAAATGTGCAATGCAAGGTCAGTGTAGTGAAGGGTTTACTTTGCAGTGGTATGTATTTCTGCATTTTTTTCTTTTCTGGTTATGTGTGTGTATTTGTGTTTTGTCACAGACTACTCTCAATACCCACACATTTGGGTGTCAAACTTTTAGGGCCACTTAGTCCAGGGGAATACACCAAACAAAAGCCAGTTTATCAGACCAATAACACATGTCAGCAATGTATTGGAATTTAACTTAAATGTACTTTCTGAACACATCAAGGGAGTGAATTGTGTGACAATACAGCATAAAAAAACAGTTGGAATAGATGGCAAGATATTGAAAAAGAGTATAATAGAAATGAATTCGGTTTTGTAAAAGATTGGATTAGTGATACACTGCATTATTGGACCTGAGTCTACACATAAGAGTAAATAAATGAGAGCGTTACATGTTTTGTCAGTAGATGAGTTTGTGGGGATGCGTTTATTGCTCTATTTTGCCCCCTTGTGGAATAATAAAAAAAACAGGCTGATCTGCACGAGCTCCATCTGCAGCCCGGTAGAGAGAACGCTAATGATTGGCTAAACCGCGACCACGTGACTCATTTTCGGCTAATCGCGTTCTCTGCTTTGGAACGTCTGGTCTCTGGGAGAGGTGCAGGCCATTGAGTCCGCTAAACTGAGCAGAAGGATTACACACACACCCTGCCGTACCGGTGAGATGGTTTTCTGTTATTTATTTAGTAGTGAATATAAACAGGTACATTTTAGAAATAACCCAGTTCTATCGTTGCGTTTCTCTTTCTTCGGCCCCTCCTTCCGGAACGCGGTAATGCTAACCAAACCGCTAGGCGCTAACCCTAGCTAGTTAGCACGCGCTGCACAGGTACCTCTCGGCCTGCCTTTGTTTAAGCTTGTCTATGCTGTTAGCATTGTAGCTTAGCTAGCTTCTGATTATTTACTCAATATTTATAATTGGCTTCGGGTAGTATTTATTTTTTTATTAGAAAATTAATTTAACCTAAAACCGGTGTATGTTTGGGATTTCGGTTTCCGGCGATTCCAGCAGCTCAGCCGGAAACGTTTGCTTAGCAACGCTCTTCTGTTAAATAAATTAATTACAGCGTTCGAGGTTAACGCGTGTAATATTCCTCATCATTACCCGAGATGGTGCTGAGATGATGGGATTATCAGGATACGTGTGAGGTTCCGGTGCTATTCAGTTTTGTCCCGCGGTGCAGATTAACGGTGTGAAAATGGCCGCTCGTGTGACGGTTCAGCCTGCAGGCCATTAAAGGGGTTTAACACACATGACCCAGCTTTGCTGTTTCCTAGCATGTATAGATCATTTTCTGTACTTAAAATAGCGGGGATGTAGGTACATTACTTCTTTAACCGAAAGGAAAATCTATAGAAATTCTTTATATATTTAGTATTTTTATAGCCGCGATTTAAAACGTGCAGATGCAACGTGTCTATGTGGAATTAAATAATCGGTCCTGGGACCAATAGCAGTAAGACAGTACTGTATTTGATTCTCTTCTCCGTCTCCACGTTGCCCCGCCCACTCTCCCGCTGTGTCTCCACCTTGCCCCGGTCCCAATTCATCTGTCTCTGAATAGCCCCGCCCCTACCTCTGTGTCTCCGCATAGCCCCCACTCTCCCTGTCTCCACATGGCCCTGCCCCATTCTTGCTCTGAATAAAAAAAATCCTGTGTTTACAACTTTTGCTGCCTTGTTGAAGATGCTAAAAGTACCAGATTGTGTCAAAATGTAGCATGGAAAAACCATGTGTAAAATATTCAGCACAGCGTTATCAGTGGTGTAAACTACAATACAAATTATGAGTCTTATCCCTCGAGCTTCGAGGCCTTCACAGGCCAGGAAGAAAGCACATGGAACATGGCTGCAATGTGCATTTATTTCTCTTTATGATGACTAGGGGTGCTGCACAGTCTACATCTGTAGAAAACCAAGTTTGTCAGCGCAAGAAGGCCTGTTATTTTTGTTCTCTTTACAATTTCCTTGTGTTTACTCTATTTTAATCAATCTGTTTTTGTTGTTGAGAAAAACTGAAGGAGCATTTTCAAATTTCCTGCTCTGCACACAGGCCACAACGTTTGCCACCCAGGGCGCGAGTACAATATAAGTAGTCATGGGGTCAAATTGCACTCGTTCCATGCAAAAATGCATTCCAAAGTGAAGCTGAGGTTCCTACGGTTCCTCTGAACCAAATCAATTTGGTAGCTTTCAAAGTTTCCTCTCTCCAGAATGGCTAACCATCAAGGGGGTTGTGGAATTTGGTCCTGATTACTTATGTTATATTTGTAAAAATATAGTCGCAAGCAACGATGATGGGCCCAAGCACCCTGTGCCACCCCGGGGCACTGCACAACCTGTGTGTTATTTGAGTATGTTAAGACCTCGAAAAAGCCATCGCCACCTGGTTACAACTTGCACACATCACACACTACAGGGCTGATGTGAGTTTGGGCCCTAAATATTTGAGTGCGTTTTTCGTGAGAGTGAGGGAGAGAGAGAGGTGTGTGACGTGTGGATGTGTCAGTCTAT
Source organism: Platyallabes tihoni (assembly GCA_030068045.1). Classification (NCBI taxonomy): domain Eukaryota; kingdom Metazoa; phylum Chordata; class Actinopteri; order Siluriformes; family Clariidae; genus Platyallabes; species Platyallabes tihoni. The sequence goes on along the minus strand of JAQQZS010000008.1, from coordinate 14,479,674 downwards.
GTGTTAACATTAGTGATGTGTGTGTGAGACATGTGACTTGTTAGTGGGTGTGTGTGTTTCTGCATGCGGGCGTGCGAGACAGACGTGAGTGTTAAAATTTGTGATGTGTAATATACTGTACATGAGTACGAGTGTGTTTGTGTATACGTGCATGTGTGCATCTGTGTGAGAGTGTTAACATTGTGATGTAAGTGTGTGTGCGTTGTGAGAGGATTTTTTTTTTTTTATAGTCAGTTTAGTGCCCAATGCAATTCTCTCTTTTTTAGATTGTCCCTTGCAATTTTGGTGGTGTTTTAATCAAGTGGAAAACAAAGATACAGGCACATTCTTCACCAGCCTATTAAACGAACTGCATGCTATTTTTACCCTGTATTGCTGGGCTGTATGTAAGAGGTGACGATGTGGCGTTGCTAGAGAGATGTGCTGCAGAGTGCCATGCAGGCTGAGTCACTCAGTGATCCAGTTGTTCTCCTGAGTCTTTATGCTTTCCTAAAACTGCACTGAAACTGCTTGTGTCTGTGAGGAGGCAGTAAAGTATTCGTGGGGAGACTGCATACTAACAGATGATTCAAGGCAGAAAAAGAGGAGTTTTTTTTGTGTGTAATTATCATACAAGCTTTTGGTTAAGTTTATTAGTATCTTTTCATTATGTTTTAGCTCTCATTATGGAGGAGAATTATTGTTGATACAATACATTTAATCTTTTTGCTTTTTTCCCCACAGACGAGCAACATTTCTATCTGCCTGGACCGAGATTAACGCTGTCATTTTAAATATGGTAAAAACCTATTCTGCTTTGATTCTTCTTTTTTGCTGCGTGGTGACTTGGAATTGTCTACATTTATACAGTTGTTTTCACATTGCTGCCAGTTCTCTTAATTTTTTGTTCTGCTCGTGTTTCTTTCCCATCCAGCCTCCTCCTATCCGTCTTCGCTCCATGCGTGTCTTTATGAACGATGACCGCCATGTAATGGCCAAGCACTCCGCTATCTACCCCACTCAAGAGGAGCTGGAGGCTGTGCAGAATATGGTCTCTCACACAGAGCGTGCCCTCAAGGCTGTCTCTGATTGGCTGGACGAGCAGGAAAGGGGGTGTGTGAAATCGAATCTCACAGAGTCTGAAAAAGATGGAGATAAAGAGAGGTGAGAAAAGGAGAATTTGTGTTGTGAATTTGTATTCTGAATTTGTATCTAATGTAGCTCCAAACATTTAAAAAAGGTACTTTACATATCAGCCGTCTGTAGCATGCTTGTCAGTTTTTATTCATATATTTTTAAAAAAATTATTTGATGTATGTATATTATATATATTTAAATAATTCTTTTGATTGTGTAAAGCTGCTTTGCGACAATGACAATTGTTAAAAGCGCTATACAAATAAAATTTAATATACATGCATTAAATAAATCGTCTAAAGCTTTTATTCACCTATTTATCAATTGTTTTGTAACAAGATATCAGTTTATTCTGAATAGTGTTTTTCATTACCTCATTATATAGTGAACCTTTTCTATTTTTTTCCTTCTCTGTTGCTGTTTATTGTAAGTTTTACTGCTTTTTGTTGCAGTGAGCCCAAATCATCAGAGCAGACCACGCGCTCCCTTCGTGGTGTGATGAGGGTGGGTCTGGTGGCAAAAGGCCTGCTGCTTAAGGGTGACCTGGATCTGGAGCTTGTGCTGCTCTGTAAGGACAAACCCACAGCAACACTCCTGAAGAGAGTGGCTGACAATCTCAGCGTGCAACTCAAGGTAGGGCATGTCATAAATTAGTCATGTATATGAATAAATGTGCATTGTGTTCTCCATGGTGCAAATTGTCCACTTATCTCCTTTCAGTTTATCACTGAGGATAAGTATGAGGTGATGCAGTTCATCCGTGACGCCTGCATCATGATCAAAAACACCAAGCAGCCCCCTCTTAATCTTACCATTCACCTGACGTCACCTGTTGTTAGAGAGGAGGCAGAGAAGCAGGCTGCCGGAGGTAGGTTCTGCCCTTTCAGAGATAAGAAATCAAAATGAAATACAGTCCCTACCAAGCCAGGAAATACAAGTAGTATTAGTCTGAGAGAGAGATCCAGAGAGATTAATTAGATATTGTTTATTGGGCCTTCAATGGAGCTAGGGGATGTTGTGTGGCACAGACATGTTATGAATTCTTGTTTATATCTACATAGAGCCTCGTAGTTCCATGCAATGTACGTTTTTTGATGGCCCAATACACAGTAAATAAATTTAAGTAGAACAAACAGCAAAGAAAGACAAAAGGAGGCAAAAAAAAAAAAACTAAGAAGAAAAAAACTGCTCCACTCCCTTTTAAGTGAAACAAGGGTTCAATGAAGGCTTACTGAGAATTAAGAAAAAAAAAATCACAAACCTTGTTGTTTGCATGTGTATATATACTGAGAAAGATATGGAACAGTTTGCATTGCAGCAAAAATGAGCAGCGAGGATTACTGAAGCCTCTGGTTGCTAGAACCAGTAGTGATCTGTTGACGGTGTCATTCTTTCAATGAAGAAGGGAAAAAGGGGTTATAGATAACGCTAGGGCTATCCATCTCCAAACCATAGGCTTTAGTTTAGCAGAGAAATTTCAGAATATACTCTGGAAGTCAGTAATAAAAGTACCTTGCTAGATCTGACCTGCTGGTGATACAGTGGAGGGAATATCGAGTTTGCATAGAATTGTTTTAGTTCACATGGTGAGCTGTGAGAGCTGGGATTAAAATCCCTGTGGTAGTAAGAAAAAGGGTCTAACTTAAGTCTAACTTAAAACCTAGCCCTATCTATGATCCCACTTTTAGCCAAGCCTGCTTTAAGGCCCGAGAAGCCATCAGTTTTGCTGCAGTGTGGACTCGTTTTTTGTGCATCTCACTATTTCTCACTGTGGTTCAAAATCTGATTCTCTCTGTCAAGCCTTCTAGTTTGTCAATTTTAGGGACGCTGGACCTTTGACCAACTGGACGCTCTCTGTCTCGGAAGGGGCAAGGCAGCTACCTCAGAAAAAAATAGAAGGGGATAGAGGGGAGGGGTTCCACCCCCCCCCCATGGTACATAAATGCACTCGGCCATCTTTAACTCTATTGAGGCATTACGTTATGCTTTCAACCAAACACCACAAAACTCTCTAACCACATACATACTCCCATGTACACCCTGCATTACTCTGTTACTTACTGGGAGTCATGTGGAGGAAGTAACACCTTGGATTGGGGAAATACAACATGTTCATAATTTCTTCATATAGTACGTGCCTGTCGTATTTTATCTTGCATTGGAAGGGCTTTTGTTTTAGTTGTTTCCACTGGGGGAGGTTCCCCTCCCCTTCTCCCCTCGCTGCCTCCTCCCCTTGGCCGTGAGACAGAAAAAAAACCCCTTGGTCAAACTGTACCTTGTCTTCTTATCCCACCCGCCAATAGAAACGCTATCAGTCAACGATCCCCCGGATGTACTGGACAGGCAGAAATGCCTGGCTGCCTTGGCGTCTCTTCGCCACGCCAAGTGGTTCCAGGTTTGCATCTTGTCTTTATTTGTATTCTATCTTTTAGTCGAGTTATTATTTTTTGTTCGTTCTCTCATGCTGTGAACATTGTTTTTGGTGTGGATATTTGTCAGGCTTTTCCCCTTACATTCTTTGCCATTTAATACATTTTGCTAAACGTTTTTTAAAAAGAATCTTTGACGCTTTCATGTCAACACCTAATCAATTTAACTGATTGATGTCAGTGTCCAGATAATTGGTGTATGATGCTGCATCCTATCTGTCTCATGTTTGAGCGTTCTCAGAATTGCAGCTCATTTAGTTTTACATCAAATGGTTTGTATTTTTCTTTACAGAAAATTTAATTTTTGTTGCCAAATTTTTGTTTAGATTTTCAAAGTAGTGGGTGCAATATTTCTTTTAATATATTCATTTTTTATCTAGCTTCTTTTTGTTTTAATACAAATTAATAAATTGAGTTGCTCGTTCTAAGTGTCACTTTATTGCTAGCATAAATTATTTGTTTAGATGTTGGGTACAGTTTAATATCTTTAGCTTTGTAATCCCTCTTTGTAGTCACCTATCTGCCCCATCACTAACTAAAGCTGTGTCCCTTCCTGTACCTGAAAAGGAAATATTGCACCTTAGGCCTAATTGGACATACTTTGAAAACTTTTTTGACGGAATACTGAAATAAGGATTTTTCCCCCTGTTGTACTTGTTAAAATTTTATTCTAATTCCCAAACTAATTTTCAAAACGGCAGGGATACTTGTCTCCTGTCGTTTGAGCTCTATGGCATAATCTGCTATTTTAATATCATTTTTCCATGTATGTGGCTTGTTTGTTTAGTCACCTAATAATTTTGTATTTAACAAATTTTACTTCACACAATAATGCCATCTATATATCATGTCTCTTTGAGGTCTTGTGTGTTGTGGTGTAGTTTTGAATAATGAGGGTGTGTAATCTCCATTCTCCTGCTTGTGTGTCTAGGCCAGGGCCAATGGGTTGCGCTCATGTGTGATTGTCATCCGGATCCTGAGGGATCTCTGCACCCGTGTTCCCACTTGGGCCCCTCTTAAAGGATGGGTGAGTCATTATGGCAGCCTGCTCCTCATGAACAAGAAACATCTAATGCATGGATAATGGATAAATCGTCCATGAATTCAAATGATTAAAATTATTTGAGGTATGAAGTTAAGATGATAGTTATATCTGAGGCTGGTAGCAGATGTGAGATGTTCTAATAAGGCAAAGTGAGATGATGCTGTATGAAATTCCTTGGGTAACAATTTCTTAAAGGACTAAGAACCTTGATTTATGTTGATTGTACAAGCAAAGTTTTTTAGTTTTTATCTTAAAATTTGTGGTTTACTTAATTATTGTTTTTTTTTTTTTTTTTTTTTTTTAGCATTTTACAATTTTTTTTAAATGCCACACTAAATCCTGGTTTTCAACAATCTCTTCTCTCAAAGCCCCTTGAACTTTTGTGCGAAAAAGCAATTGGCACAGGGAATCGGCCAATGGGAGCAGGGGAAGCCCTACGAAGAGTTCTGGAGTGTTTGGCTTCTGGAATCCTGATGGCAGGTGACTGACTGAACGCTTCCTTCTCTTGCAGAATAAAGGGACCACATTTCTTATAAATTTTAAACTCTATGTTGGTTACCTTAATAGATGGTTCTGGTATCTCTGATCCCTGTGAGAAAGAGCCGACTGATGCCATTGGTCACATGGACACCCAGCAACGGGAGGACATCTCCCAGAGTGCTCAGGTAATTTATAAATATTCATTGTATCTTTGCGGAATGTACTTTTGCATTATTTTTTATTATTCATTATTTAGTAAATAAAGTGATTTTGAGTTCGTCATGTTTTGGATTTACAGCATGCCCTGAGACTTTCTGCTTTTGGGCAACTTCACAAAGTACTTGGCATGGACCCTCTTCCTTCTAAAATGCCCAGGAAACCCAAGACTGAAACCCCCATTGACTACACAGGTTTGTTTAGTGGTCCTCAGAAATTAGTACTTTATAATTAAATCCTGTTCTGTTGTTTCATTTGGCCAGATTTGCATTACATTTACTTTTATTTATTTTATTTTTTTAAACAGTCCAGATACCTCCAAGCACAACCTATGCTCCTCCTTTGAAACGGCCAATTGAGGAAGAGGAGGGTGGTGAAGACAAGAGTCCTAACAAGAAGAAAAAGAAACTTCAAAAGAAATGTAATTTTGTTTTAATTGTCCTACAGTAGTAACTCGTGTTTTAAAGTTATAAAGTTGGGGCTGTTTTTCTATACGAGTCAAATGCCAATTTGCTACCAATTTGCAGCTCCAGATGAAAAGGCAGAGCCTCCTCAAGCCATGAATGCTTTGATGCGGTTGAACCAGCTAAAGCCAGGGCTCCAGTATAAGCTCATTTCTCAGACTGGACCTGTTCATGTCCCGGTTTTCACGATGGCTGTGGAGGTTGATGGCAAGACTTTTGAGGCTTCTGGTCCCTCTAAACGCACTGCTAAACTTCATGTAGCAGTTAAGGTAAGTGTTTTACCTCTTTTTGTGACCTAAAATATTGTAGAGAATTAGTTAAAGCTCATGATTAAAAATCAGAATGAATGATAATGTAAAACATGATGCAGAATCGTAAAGTAAAATATTTAAGTTTGTTTTATTTATATAGTCCTTTTAGCAATGGTAATTCAGTTGGTAATGGTAATCAGTTGTACATAATTGAAACATTTTATGGAGTTAAAAAAAATTTAGAAAATATGCATCAATTATAATTAGCAGTTTGCTAATTACAAATTCCAAAATTTCAGATTTCCAAATTTTTTCTTTTAACCGATGGTTAATCAATAATTAAACAAATCTTTGGATATTTTTTTTGTTTTAGTTTTATGTAACTGGTTCTAGTGGCACAATCCCAAAAAGTTAATATGTGAAGTGAATGAATAAAGCTCAAATAGTTTAGAGAAAATAATAAATGGCAAAACAAAATTAATAACTAAATGTGTCTGTGACTTAATATTATTATATTATATGGTATTAAGGTAGTTAATTTACCTTGCAGTCAAAATTATTAGAGCTCTGCTGTAAATTACCTTCTGACTATTTAAAATTGAGAATTCAGCCGCTCTGTAGTAAAACAGTGAAATTATATTTAAATTCTACCATGTATATACTGTACCATGAACATACATGGCATTGGTAATTTTTTTTTTGCTTGTTTATCAGGAGCATTGAAAGTGATGTCCACTAGGTGGCACAGCAGAGATGAAAGCATCCCTGTTTGTCTGGTCTCCAAGTCAATTCATAACGTTTAACAGTGTTAAACAGACTGAAATGGTCTGTTTCACATGAAAAAATAAATTGTGGTCCTTCCCATTGCTCATTATAATAGTATAAAACCTATAGTGTTGAGTAACTGTTTAGTATAGTACACAGGTATACGTTTAGAGATATGAAATAAGTTTGTTTACATTGTGTCATGCACTGCTACTCTACTGCCTCCGCTATTTATCGTGTTAATTATTTCACTAAATTTTTGTGAAGACGTGCATAAGCAATGTGCCAAATAACTAAAATATATGCGCTTAGGGTTGTGCAATTAATTGAATTTCGATTTCGGGTCTCAGCGATCACAAAAATGGTGTAATCGAAAAAAACGTTTATTCACTTTTTTAAAAAAGTTATTCTGACGCGCGCGCATCCGCACGCTCGCCCTTTCGGAAGCCCGAACTCTCTCACTCTATACTGTCAGCGAAGAAGTTGCGTATGTGGTATCTGATCGCATTTAAAAATCA
>JAQQZS010000008.1:14461855-14472290 GCA_030068045.1 Platyallabes tihoni | reverse complement strand
CGTGTAAAATAATCGTGATTTCAATCATGACCAAAATAATCGTGATTATGATTTTTTCCATAATCGAGCAGCCCTATATGCGCTTTAGCCATCTTGCGTAATATAGATAGGGTTAGCAAGTACAGTATAAATGAGTTTGGCAGTTGAGGATGTGTGTTAATAATGCTGTGAAAAATCTACTTGTTCAAACTGGCATATGGTGGAATTAAATGGGCTGTGGCTCTGCACAAACATTATTAACACACACATAATTTTGTGGTAGGTTTTGCAAGACATGGGCCTTCCCACGGGGGTGGAGCAAAAGGTGGCTGAACCAGTAAAAGCAGAGGTGGTGACGCCCACTGCGGAGATAGAAGTGAAGACTGCAGTCCCACCAGAAGAAACAGAGGCTTCACCCAATGTGCCCCCAAACACAGAGGCTGCTGAGAGCACTGAGGTAATGATCACTGGAAATGTTCAGTGACCAGGTCTAAATTGTAGGGAAATATTGAAATAAAAATGCTTAATTTTTAAAAAGTTTCTGACACAACTGTATGTCCATTACACACACACTGTGGCTTTTTGTTTCGCAAATGTGTTGTTTGTTGTAACTGAGAGTACATTTACTTTTTCATCTTTCAGAGTGCACGGCATCAGGGGCCCATTTTAACGAAACATGGCAAGAACCCAGTGATGGAGCTCAATGAGAAACGTAGAGGCCTCAAATATGAGCTCATTTCTGAGACAGGTGGCAGCCATGATAAACGTTTTATCATGGAGGTAAGTTCCTATTCCATTGGAACATGAGCAAATAAATGTTTTTTTCCTTAGGATGGGACACATTGGTAATTTGGGAGAGCCTGGTGTAATCTAGCTATAATATACAAATCTGCAGACTTTTGTCTGTCCTTTCTATTGTTAAAGCTGTTATTTTTTGCAGATATGCATTAATTTTTTGTAGTCGTTGTGTATAAATTCCTCTCGTGTTTATTCTGCAGGTAGAGATAGATGGACAGAAATTCCAGGGAACAGGCTCCAATAAGAAGGTGGCAAAGGCATATGCAGCTCTGTATGCTCTGGAAAAACTCTTCCCAGATGGCTCAAACGCTGAGGCAGCCAAGAAGAAAAAATCACTGGTAATGTAATTTTGTCTTTTTTCCTCTTCGTTCCTGGCGCAACTAGTGAACTCTCACAAGGCTGTAATGAGGGCAGAGAGGGGCTTTTCTACATCTGCTTTGGCTGGAGTCTGGTGTTGCAAAAGAAAACCAATTGGGGTTTTCACAGTTTCGAGTTAAATTGCAAATACAATTACTTGAGTCACTCAGTATCAGCTATTAAATTTTAGACATTTTAATGATTATTTTAGCCAAATAAATTGTTTTACTCTGTCTGAACATCTATAGTGGTAGTGATATTTTTGCTTCAATTCTCATGATTTTCTTTTCTTTTTTCCAAACTTGACTTCTTTTAGCACACACCTGGGTTTGGAATGATGAGTGGACCCCCTGTTGACCCAACAGCCAATCCCAGAGGCCGGGGACGAGGTCGGGGTAGAGGCCGTGGCAGGGGGTTTAATAATGGTGGAGGATATAATCAAGGTACAGTAATTCACTGGTGGTTTCAACAGGATGTAGTTAGAAATTTAATACCTCTATCTCACCTATGCGGTTTCGCGCGGTGGCCTCAAGTACGCTTAATCTCGATCTCGAATTTTGGCGCTGTGATTAAGTTTCCATCTTTCCGTTCGAAAAATTCCTCGCGAAACGTCGAGCGGCCACTTGCGGCGGCTCTCTGTGCCTAACACCATCAGTCAAACCGCATAGGTGAGAGAGGGTATAATGTTTGTAAATATGGATGGCAATATGCCTGTAATTTGGAATGTGTATACATTAGGGTTGGGAATTAAGCATGTTAACTATTGTGATTATACACATTATATTTTCAGAAGATCAATTAGTTTAATTGAACACTTAAAATAAATTATTCACACACAGACGCAACAGATGGGGCTTGGAAACATGTTGCATTGTGGCATAAAATGTGCTTCTGTACTCTGTACAGAATCGTTCCCAAGGCTGATTGGCCGATCAGTGGTTTTATTGCACCCATCCCTCTCCCCATGATAATACCAGACAAAGGTTTGGACGCAAGTTTGGTTTTATTTTCTACGTTCTACACCAATCCTGGAGATCAGAACTACAATATAATGCATGTGGAATTAGGTAACTAAGTAACAACAATAGCAGTCAGTTTTTATATTAAGACACGATGGTCAGCTGTCAAGTGCATTTGCAAAACCCATCAAGCACCATGATGAAACTGGCTCTCATGAGGACCATCCCAGGAAGGCAAGACCATAAACTTACCCCTGCTGCAGAGAAGTTGTTCATTTGGAGTTACCAGCTTCAAAAATCACCAATTTACAGCACCACAGATTAGAGTAATTATGAAGGCTTTACAGATCATAAATAGCAGAGACACCTCAATAAAGATTATTGCATGTTTTGGATCTTTTTAGGGTTGTTTTACAATACAATAGTAAAAAATAGTAATAAAAATATAAAGAAATTAAGACCATGGAATTAGATGTGTCCAAACCTTTGACTGATATTGTATGTTTATTTGCAACTGTTTTAGTTTTCAGTGCCATTTCAATGGTTTTGGGGTTAATCAGTATTATCAATAATCCAAAAATCAATATTGGACAGTGTTTGTATAATGGTTCTGATTGTGATTGTATGAAACATGCTTCTTACACAGATTACATAAAATCGTGCAAGAGGTCTCAATTATGTTTTTAAATTCACCTTTTACAGGTGGCTATGGAAGTTATGGATATGGGAACAATGCTAACTCTGGCTACAGTGAGTACTTCTCCGTTTCCCCCTGGATTTATTGACCTTCCATTTTCCCCCTCTTCCCTTTGTTATTGTAATTAAATGTGTTTGAGAACCACATGACCCACATTGCAGTCTTGGGTTTGTCATCATTTTGTCATCAATATGTTATGTTTACTGGTATTATTAATCTTCTTTGTATTCTTTTTTTTTTATTTATATATGTCTTTTATTTTTACATTTATGATGTTTAGGCAGATAATTCCAGCAGTGTTTGTAACAGTGTTTTATAATTTAGGTTACTGTATATTAAGCTTGTCAAAAGTGTCTGCACTAAAAATGGGAATGTAAAGTGTATGTTTAGTTAAGGTTGAAAGTTGAGTTTGCATTTCTGTGCTAAGACAATGACTGCAAAATCTTTTTCTTTTTTTTGTGTTGAATATCATGGTGGCATTTTTTTTTTTGTTGAACGAAAGACCTGAGGTGATGTGCAAGAAAATCTGAAAAAATGATGGATTTAAACTGACATTTTTATACCAGCACGAGGAGCACCTGTGCTTCTCTGCTCTGTCTCACCTCAAACTCCTATGTTTAACATGTCATTTTCATCATAACCAGAAGCCACTAAAAGGTTGGGGGTGGGTGGTGGGGGTTGGTGTGAAGAAAATCCTTGTGCAAGGCAACTTCAGTGTCATTTTATTGCATGAACTTGTACACCTTAAAAATCCGTAAGCAACACTGGATTCCACTGGGACTGAGCTGCTGCCACTTGTATTTTATAATTCCAAGATGAATGATGTGGACAGGCTTCTCTCTCGGTTCAGATCACTGATTTTGTAATGATGTGTGAACTTTCAGATGTGAATTTTAATTGCAATTTGATGTATTATAAAGACTTTTAATGTGCCATCCTGTAAAATCATATGAATCAAGCTGTTAACTGTATGTTTTTTTCCCTAATCATTTTAAAATAAAAACGACACCATGTGCTTATATATTTAATAACTGAGATGTTGCAATTTTTTATCATTTGGTTGTACTGATTGTGATTTTGGAAACAAGCTGTTATATTGTTTTATGTTTACATTTTATTTAAACACCAGTTTTTTCATTTTCAAATGGAATTTTATCCAACATTGCTTACCCCTCATGTAGTTCACTTAATTTGCATTGACAAAATCAAGCCTATTGTCCACTACAGAACGGAATGATATTGAACTGCATAATCAGTTAAAATTTTTTACAAACTTTGGGAATGTCCTGGACCTACCTCCTGCTATCTTCTTGTTGGAAATAAATATGAATGGTCACAATTCGAATCGAAGCAACCTGCATTGCTTAATATATGGTTACTTTCTGTATTGTGGTTGCATTTCCATTTTTAAATTAGAAACCCTGTACCTGTTTTGGTCTCTTTTACAGGGTGGATTTTTGTTTCTAACTTGAATCTGTTTACATACTACAGATTATATTTTAGGAGTAGTTCTAGAAGCAAGTATCTGAAGTAGATAGTATGATGACTACTTTAATATCCACTGCTCATTCCTGTTCAGATTACTACAATAATGGTGGCGCTAATGGAGGATCTACAGGAATGGTCCCTGGAACAGGTCCAGCAGCCAGCACCTCAGCAGGAGGTCCTCCGGGATCCGGAGGCTTTACTTCATATTACCAGAATGATGGCGGTTACTCCACCCCAGGTGCAGCAGGCAAGACTCCTGGGAAGAAGGTACCAATGCACCAGGGAACAAAACCTCCTGGAACAGGAGGAGCTCCTGGAGCCTATCAGAATCCCACAGGCCCGGGACAAAGTTCTTATGGCCAGTATGGACAGGGCTATGGCCAGGGCAAGAAGAACTTTGGCCAAACTCAAGGTGGAGCCACAGGCGGAGGTTACAGCAACTACAGCACAGCTTACCCATCCCAGGTGACGGGAGGTCCGGGATCACAGGACTACGGCTATGAAGGTATATTATTTTTGTTAGTTCATGTCAAGTTACTAGTGGAGTCAGGTTACAGTTATTGTTTATTTATATATTTTTATATTCATATATAATAATTATTTATTCTCTATGGTGAAAAATGTGTTGTTCACCAGCAGCAGTCTTTTTTTTTTTCCCCTGAAAGAGTGTCACTTTATATCATACCCTGCATTCATACCCACCTCCAGGACCGCAAAGCACTAGTTTGTGCCTAGTTCCATAATTATCACAAACTTATGATGACAATTGAGATGATGCTATTTAAAAACTGACCTTTTCCTTTCCCCAGAGCTAATTAGAATGTCTGTCGTTTTCAGGTTATAGCAACTCATCAAACTACAGTTCACAAGGAGCCAATCAGAGTTATGGCGGGAACCCTGGACAATACCATAATCCCGGAGCGGGTTATGGCCGAGGCGAGGGCAACATGAACTACCAGTACAGATAGACTGAACCTGACACTCACCTGCACACTAACATTGCAGTTTTTTTTTCTTGTACACCTTTTCTGAAGTAGCAGCAACAAATTTATATTTGTTCAACTGTTCTTACTGATACCTTAATAGATCTTCATGCTTAGGAAAAGAAGTACTTGTCAAGTTTCATTGTGATATGTTCTGTTTATGGTTTTTTTATTTTATTTTATTTTATTTTATTAATTCTCAGAGTATTTCCTAAGGAGAAAGAGCGACCACAATCACATGCATGATTAAGAGATGGTGTTTTGAATTTGACTCAACATTTTCATTTTTCCATTACATTTCTTACCTGGTTGGTTGAGCATTGAAAACTAGCACACATTGTCTTTATTTTTTTTTTAATTATTATTATTTTCCTCCTCATGTTTTAAAAAAAAAAAAAACTATTTAAAAGTTTTCACTTTTACATCTACAGCTAAAATGCCCTTCAATATACATGTTTATTTCCCTATCATTGTAGGCATTTATTATAATGTTCTTTTATTACAGTTGTGAAAATGTGAAGTGTGAATTCCGCTCGCAGAAGCTGTTCATGTGTGCTGGGGAAATTCTATTTTTAGTAACAATTTGTCAATGTATGTTGTAAGTACTCCTCGTTTTTGAAGGAAAGAACTTGTGATGTCACTGGATTGTCTAACTTTTGTGTCCTTAATATAATCTTTAACTCTTTCCCTGTCCCAACTATTATTGCTTTAATTTCTTTGCTATTGCTTAGCAACAGCTAACATCTGCTACCCTATGAGGAAATGACTATGGTATGAAAAAAACAAAAGCAAGACGGGGGAGAAACCTTCAAAAGGGAATATAGTACATCACCAATAGAAAGCAGGTGTGGCTAAGATCTAATTTATGTAAGTCAGTATCCGTTCGTTCCTGCAATAGCCAGATGTCCACATGCTTTTTTGTTTTGTTTTTAATTAAACTTCCCTTTGTAGTTGTGATGTGTGAGGACGTATACCCCTCCACCCCCCCCCCCCCCAACTTGTAAAACGGTCTCTGCAAGTGTTGTTCTCATAAATTCGAGCGGGTCATTTGTAGGTCACCTTCAGCAGTCTCTCTTGTATTAAAATACTGCTATTGCAAGTGTAGTGAAAGAACCAGCAGTACTAGAGACAGTACTGTTCAGCCTTTGTGCAGTGAGTAGGTTTTTTTCTGGGCAGCTGTGCTGAGGTCCCCTGAAGGAAAAAAGGTTTACAAGATTGCTATTTAAATACACATTTTTGCTTAACTGTTGTGAAGAAAAATTTAAACAATTTAATAAAAAAAACAACAAATGCATTTGCTTGAGAGGATGAAAAAAAAAATGCCCAGTGGGAACAGAATCTCAAGTCACTGGTTCTCAATAATGGGTGCTTGTTAAGGAATGGAATCATCTGTGATTCCTGTTAGTTTGGAAGACCAGAATACTGTATTTTCTTTGGTGACTTAAACGATCAATCCCTGAAATGCATATTCATCATCAGATGGTACTTGGAATTTGCCCAGTGATGGGAGCTAATTTATTTGTGAAAGACGCGTATTGAAGAAAAATCATTCTGGAACTGTTGCATTGAAGCTGCTGAATTTCTTGCCTGTCAGAATTTTGTCTCTGCTGCTCTCTTTCCTGTTGTGCTTTTCCTATTGTGCGGCAGGTTGCAGGACTAAAATAACCGGGGTTATTGATGCCTGGTGCTTCCCAAATAAAAATATCCACCTTCATTGTGTTGTGTAAATTTATTAATTTACTTTTTTTACTTTAATCTCCTTTGTCATGACTTTGAAGCCGGCTCGTAATGAGCTGTAATCCTGATGTGCCAGAAGAATGCAGAATCGGTAAAATTGCACTGCCTAAAACCTGGAAGGTTGCACTACCTTTAAAAAATGGAAGGATTTTCATGCTGGTGCCTGTCGGTAGGTGAAAAAGTTCAACGTAGTTACAGCACACAAATCAAATAGAAATCTGTAACTTTTAATGTAATAATCCCATAAATGTAAAAAATCTAAAGAATGTGCGGACTTGAAGGAACAATCACTTTTAGCTTGTGTTGAGACAAACAAGTGTACAGTACACCTATTAAAACTAATGTCCGACTGAGTACACTTACCTAATAGCTAAACCGTTGCAGCCATGGATACGTACATGTTTAACACTGATCAAAACATTAAGGGAACACTTCGTCCTGGTTTGACACAAATGCATTCCTTACAGTATGTGTACGTATGGTCTAAGTCAATCCCTGGACCTCTAGATACACAAATATATAAATTTCAGTGCAAGAAGCTACAGCAAATGTTATGATGGTGTTTGTGTAATATGTTGTTCCATAAAGCTCACCTTGGAACCCCTTGAGAGTATTTTCTGTGACTGCATGTCATTAGTTTTAATCGCTAGTTTCTTTCATAGACTTACATGTGCTCCATAAACATTAATCAAACAGTGGCAATCACCATACATGATTCATAAGTTTGAATCCTTGTTGATGGATGTCCGGGCTGATTTGGTGGCACATATGGGATTAGACAGGTTGTTTTGTGTTGGGGCTGATTGGTGTATGACAGTTTGGGTTAATGCCACATTAACTACAGTTAAGCTTCTGTGATGTTTGAAGTGAGTGCATACGGACGGAGAGGTGTAATGATCATCTGTAACTTGTTTTATTTATTTGGTTAAGCAGAAGTTGTCATTCAAACTTTTCTGTGTATGTGTGTGTAAATATGTACTTATTACATACGTAAACACTATGAAGCGCCAGTACTCAAAGCAGTGACCTTTCAATCAGTAACTCAGCACTATAGTAGTAATGTTGCTTTACTCAACAGTTATAGTTGTGGTCAGATCATTACATAGACTCATCATGAACATTGTCAATATTGGGCTTTCCAAAAAAAAAGTACAGATAAGACTGTACAGCCAAACAAACTTCAATAAGTTAGAGCACAAGCTTTAATTTATTTAGGGTTATCTGATATATTAATTCAGATGTGCTGAAATTCTCACAAATCTCTTTGTTAATGCTCATTGGATTGAACTTGCAATGCAATGTTAATGTCCAAGGAGCTCAGTGCAGATCGGAGAAAGAGGATTGTACTGTAGATTCACACAAGTCAAGAATGTCTCTTGGAGTCTGAACAGTTGCAGAATCCAATATCAGTAAAAATAATTGTGAATAAAAAAACTATCAGGTTATTATCAAGTGTAGCCACATGGCCAAGGTCTGGAAGAAAATCCAAACTGTCCACAGTCAAGTGACTTCAAGGCTGTCATCAAAGAAAGCCAGAATCCCTGAGGAATGTTTCTAGCACCTTGTTGAATCAATGTCCTAAGGAATTAAGGCAGTTCTGAAGACCAAATTGTGTCCAACCCAGTACTAGCAAGGTGTTCTTGATAAACACGAGTTTTTCCTGTTCAACACGCTGCCGCAACAATAAAGAAGCCCACCCATCTATATCTTACTGAGTCAGATAGAAGAGAGATGCATAAAAGATTATTGCAGTGCACCAGCCAGATACTTACACGCCCAATCTTATACTACGGGCCATTGTGTGATTTGTCTAGGAATATATTGGTTAGTGTCATTATTTTTCAAGTAATAGTTAGTGAAAAATAAAATGTTGGAATCTGTTGTGTAAATCAGACACATCCATGTGATATAATGATCTTATACAAGTATTAAAAGGAGCAGCCTTATATTCTTCATAATTCATGAAATGCAGAAGACACAGGTTCAATTCTCAGTCAATACCCAAACCTCCTACATCGTACTGGATGCAGGGTATCCTTAGAGCACGTCCCATAAGAAGGGTTGCATTAGGAAGAGCATCCGGTGTAAAACTTGTGCCAAGTTAAAGGTACAAATAGAAGGGTTTTGTTGTGATGACCCCTTAACAAGAGCGGTTCAAAGAACACCTCCTCCATGTGTCTGCTGGTCATCCACCAGACATTTTATACATTTTATGTCATCTTCTAATTACTGATTTAATCTAATCAAATAAAAATTACTCTTATGATCTGTAGCCTGATTTATGTTCATGAGCTTGCATGATATTTTGCAAGCTATTTTTGTAGTTAGTTAACATAGGATGTGATTATCCCAAATACTGGATGATTGAAAATTAAGAACATTCTTAGCTTTGTGCCCTTTTGGAGGTTTTTGATAAGAGATAATATTTAACATCCACTTTAGTATTTTTGTTTGTCCCACTGTTTGTTGTTTCAGGATCCAAGAGATATCCTTATCGATTCCCAGCCAGTGCCCAAACTCCCCAGCCCCAGTGCCGGTCCCAAGCCCGGATAAAATGGGAGGGTTGCATCAGGAAGGGCATCCGGCGTAAAACCTGTGCCAAGTTGTTGTGCGGACTGGATATTCCGCTGTGGCGACCCCTTGTCGGGAGCAGCCGAAAGACCAACAACAACAACACAAAGAGACAGTAGGGGGCAGTGCAGAATGAAGCATCTCCATGAAGTCTTCATAACCAGAATAACAATTATAAAACATTTTACAGACATCTGAATCTGGATGAAATACAAATGGAATATTTAAAAAAAAACTTTACTTAAAATGCTTAAGATTTGTAAACATGGTATTTTATTTCATAAAGTAAGCCTCACATTGTTTGTTCACAGGTATTCCAGTCAGGGCTGAAGAGGATTCAGAGCCAATACCAGACAAAAATCAGCACAAGGTGGAAGAATTTTCCCTAGATGGGATTCCAGTCTATCTCCTGGCCCTGTGCACATGCATTCATTCTTATGGGCAAGTAAGCACACCTAATGCACTTAAGCTTATTTGGTATGTGTGTGTATGTGTACGTATTGGAGGGTTGGGAGTGTTGCAAAACCACAGAAACCAAAGAAAACCAAAAAGGACAAATAAGCTGATAGTAACCTGAGCTATAAAAGATGAAAGTATGTTTCATGAGATCTAAGATAAACCAAAACCGAAACCAGACTCAGTTTTATCTACTGTCGCAAGCCATACCTGGAATTCTTCTGATGCATATATATACAGTGGTGTGAAAAACTATTTGCCCCCCTCCTGATTTTTTATTCTTTTGCATGTTTGTCATACAAAATGTTTCTGATCATCAAACACATTTAACTACTCGGCTGGCCTGGGAGCGCCTTGGGATCCCCCCGGAAGAGCTGGAAGAAGTGGCCGGGGAGAGGAAAGTCTGGGCA
>JAQQZS010000008.1:14388991-14402145 GCA_030068045.1 Platyallabes tihoni | reverse complement strand
TGGATTTTTACAACATTATTGTTGAAATACACAGTCCTGAAAAAGGGGCGTTTCTTTTTTTGCTGAGTATATATTGATACAGAGTGAGTATTTTCATATGTTATATATATATATATAAAAACATGGAAATTCATCATCTCTAAAATCTCAGACTCAAATAGTTTTATGCTTAGTGTAAGTATTTCCTTGCTGCTCGCCCTTCATTCCAGCTCCAACAGGACTTGACCCAAACTAACTCCAAGCAACTAAACTAAAATGAAAGTAACAGGTCGATATAACCTGACACCATTTCTTAAGGAAGACACATTTTAAACATTTTCAGGCATATTAATCCCCATTTTCAACAGGTCAAAACCGTTCACCTTCTTGATGCAAAACTTCAGGACTATAATAATGACTGAGTGTATTGATTCTTGCATACACAAAGTCCTGTGTGTGCTCTTGCTGTGCAGTGCTTCCTACAGTCACTACACTTTCCAAATCAATCCGCATTTGGTAAGAAATCATTAGTTTCAAATCACACTGTAATTTTTTAAGGGGAAACACATCTGTTACTATTCTGTGTAACTAGCAAGTGAAAACCTGATTGGAAATAGTATTTTCTTTGTAAATGCTTTCGTAGGAAAACTGATTGGGATATTTTAAAAGGGTTTCAAATGAATAATGTTTTCCTCCACTTATGTCTGCTCTTTAGAAAATTGCGACTAGGGCAAGACTTAATGTCCTGGTTGGCTTTAATGGTATTGTTTTATTGTAATTAAATTATCATATTTTTACTTTTACTTTAGTTTTTTTTTGTTTGCTGAGCTAGAGTAAGAATTGTAGTAATAATTAGTAATAAATGCACTTGCCGCTGTAAGATTGTAAGCTAATTAAAAGACAATTTGTGCAAATTTGTGCAAATTTTATACAAATAAAATTTAATTGAATTGAATATTTTAATCCTATTTTATTTTTTAGCTTAATGTCCATCTTAAATTTTTATTTCATTGTAAATTCTACTCTTAAGTCATTTAAGCATTTCAGTGTGTATCGGACTGTGTAATGTATGTGGCATATAAAATTTGAATTTGAACTCAACATCTAACCGGGGGGAATAGTGTATGGGTATACAAGTGGCCAGCTGTGTGAGCCAGACTAGCTATTTAGAGCTTATTTTTGTTGTTGTTGTTGTTGTTGTTGTTGTTTTTGTTATTAATGATGATGGCTACATTTCATTAAGCTAATTATTACCACAGTAGCAGTTACTGAAGTCATTGATATTTGTACTCATTTCACCACTTATTATAGGTTAACATGCATTGTAATTGAATTGACTATGGAAAGTTTTTCAGTTAGGACCAAGTAAAGATGACCAAAAATAGAAATTATTGGTGGATGGTCTGACCAAAGTATATCCACTAACAGTAAGCATAGTTGAACACTTGGACCATTTTAAAAGACACACAATCCATCTAATCTTCAAAAAAATAATAATAACTGCCAGATACTGAGCACAAAGCTGGAATTCTTCTTTGATAAGTCAGCACTTTAGAAATGCTCTGACAGGACACTCGACTCAACTCGACTGAGATTCTTGTATCTCATCTCACTGACATATTTCAGAGGTTAAATGGACATGAATTATAAGCACACTCTAAATATTGTAGTTAGACGTCTAGCAGTTCTTATGGTCCAGCTGCTTTGACTAATTTAAACCATGACTAATGCTTTAAATAGATCCAAATAATATCTATTCAAACATAATGCATTATAGTTATTTTTACCCCTCTACAACTAGTTTCACACTATTAGCTACATTTCCTAATATTCAAGCCAAGTTCCAAGTGACTAATGAGAATAAGGTTAAAACAGTTACCGTAATATGTTATCTAATGTTCACTAAATCCACAGCACTGGCCTCACATTTGGCAGCACAATAGTAGAGTGAGCCAATAGTGAGCTGACTGCTGTAATCTCTGCTCACAGTCAGCACCATGACTTTTGTTTAATTCATGTTTTTTTTTATTTATTTATTTATTTATTTATTTTTTTACAGTGAAATGGTTCTGTAACACAGTAGTAGTTGGTCAGAAGGAGTAGACAGTTCATCCATACATACAAATTGAGGTAAAAGGATCATCCTATGAGTTCCAGATAAGACAAAATGATGAGTAGAGCCACAATTAATATGCAATGCATAGATACATCTTGCTTATGAAAATGCACATTCAGTCCTTCACTCACTCTTTCTCTATACCACTTATCCTGTACAGGGGACTCAAAGCACTAGGCGCTAGAAAGGGTGCCAGTCCATCGCAGGGCACAAGCACAAACACACACACACTCACTCACACACTATGGGCGGACCATCCGATCAGTTACAAGTTTTTACGCCGGATGCCCCACTCACACGCTCTGGGTAATTTGGAAAAAAAAAACAATTAGCCTAATCTGCAGGTCTTTGGACTGTGGGAGGAGCCAAGAGTACCCAGAGGAAACCTACCAAGTACAGGGAGACCATGAAAACTCCACGTACATACCCAAGCCGAGACTCAACCCCTCAAACCATCAAACGAGGCAACAGCGCTAACCACTATGCCACTGTACCACCTAAAACACATTCATTCATAGCTAATTTCAGGGAGTGTGGTGACGGGTGTGTAATATTCTGATTTATTTGCATTATATTAATGATATAAAAAGTCAAAAACACTGATACTGTGTAAACTTTTTCATTTAAAAGTAAGTCTGTTTGCCTAAATGTAAGTCATTTAAAACATATACAAGGTGGCCCAAAAGTCTAGATCAAATAGAACCTGACCCAACACCACTCGCCCTTTGGGGGCAGGTCATATAAAGTAGTCTATCAGAATTAACGAGTGCTGTGAAGGCAAAGGTTGTCAATTTTTTTAATTTTTAATGTATGGAATGAGACTTTTGTGCTACCTGTATGAAGTTTCAAATAGATAAATACAAACTACATAAAAAAGAAATGACTCAAAAAATAACAAAATAAAAATAAATCAGAACACAAAAGGCTGTGGAAAGCTTACATGATCATAATTGGAACCAGATTTACTGGCCAAGTATGTTAAGACACACTAGTAACCTGTTTCTGGCTGTTGGTGACTATCAAAAAACACAGACAATGTGCATAATGTTTCTAAAAAAAATACACAATACATAGGAAATAAACAATATATAAGCACAATAAAGATTTAATAAAGGCAACAATATACAGATAATAAAGGTGCGTTGTATACATTTTTAGAGCATGCTCTTGATTTAAGATTGGAAAACTAGATAAATTCCTCACTGATGAGTTTTTACATGATATCACTAGAGCTGAATCACAGTCAAAGTTTATTGGTCCTCTCCTGCAGTCTAAGCCCACAAAAAAACTTATTGTAGTAGTAGATTACTTTAGCATGTATTTACAACCATGTAATAAACTAATGGGGGCTTTTAGCATACTGGCTTCTCTAATGTTCACATTAGCCTGGGGAGACATGACATAATTAGTTTAGCTTGCCCAGTCAGCTAACATGAGCAGTTGTATAAATCTAGTTTATTGCACATAGCAAATTAAAATATAGTTGAGATAATAATATATAATAGGTTTGCTAAACAAGACTATATGTTTATGTTCTTTTTTCTAAGTGCTGCATGTTGAGTCTGTCTTTTAATTACCAGTTGAGTTTTTACATTATTTTCTGCAATTTTCTGCATGATCATAATAAAGTATGTTGTAAAACAAAATTTTATTTTTAGACCATTTCATTAAAACACTTCTACACCTGTAAATCCCTACAATTATTTTCTTAGCAACTTATCTAATGTAGCAACAGCACAATGAATAAAATCATTCCGATCAAGCATAATAGTTAATGTTCATATCAAACAACAGAAAAAGGAAAACATTATCTTAGTTACTTTGACTGTGGCATGGCTGAATTGCTGGATTGACTCAAAACCTGACGGTTGAAGAGTGGCGAAACATTCCACATCTTTTTCCAACCCTTGACCGTATAGTTTGGGTGAGTGTTTACCCACTGTAGCCTCAGATCCTAATAAAGTGGTGGGTGAATGTAAATATTTTTCATGAAATCAGTTTGTGCTGGGACAAAAAAAAAATCTAGGTTTTCCACTATTTTTTATGTAATCTAAAGACCTCAATTTGACCTTAAAGAAACATCACAATCTTTGAGAGTAATCAGATTCAGAGAGTAAAATAATCCTGTCAGCTATCTGTGCAAAGCAACAGGTTTATCTTAATCTACGAGAATAGGAAGAGGAGAGAATGTTGTGTTTGATGCCTGCACTCTATCCACATTTTCAACTCATGCTCAAACACATGTCCATCCTGCTGTTCATAATTAAACGCTAGTGAAGGGTCATCGCGAGTTTAGTCAACCTTGCTGAGGTTTTGGTTGGATTTGTTTAAAATGCATGAGTTGGCATGATGAATTTCCAATGAAGTTTGGATGAAGAAGGTCGGGTTGAAAATGTGTGTTCAGAATGAAGCATATTACCATTGGCTACCAGACAGACCCTGGATCAGTGTACTGTATGTGTGAAAATTGTGATGAATTGTAATAGTTTCCATTCTGTTGCATAAGGAATAAAATATAGTAGAGTGGACATGTCTCAAACAATTACATTTTCTTACTTAATAAAGAATTACATATTCTTTTATATTTATGCTTTTCTGGTTATGCCTAATGCTGTGCGATATAGTAAGTTTAAAGTAATAAAACTATTTTACTGTAGTGACGACCTGCTTTCCTATCATTTTGATGCCAAAATTTGTTATACTCTTGTTTTTGCATCACTTTTGCAGGGGTGCTATAAATCATTCCTACTGAAAATGCTGAAGTGTCTTAAAATTCATGATATCTAATACTGTATATACCATTTGTACAAATCTTACAAGCCTGGGATTTTATATGGAGACCATTCTTTGAAACTAATGCACATTTACTCAAGACATGTTATCTAAATGGAACAAAATTGAACTCAAATAAACTTAAATGAAACGTTAAGAACGTGTGTATAAAAGCCTAATTTATTATTTATTATCTACGATATTACTGCATTCTTTTCATATTTATGTTCAAATTCTTGAACTCTATCGGCACTGACACTGCTACATGAAGTACAATGTTTTGTTATCATGTTGAATTAATTGTTTTCGACATTGTATGCCCATAAAAATTTGGACAGACCACAGCTGGATTTAAGAATGCTGTTTTGCTTCCAAGGGCTTTGACAGAAAACACACAAAGCTTTAATCACATTTGAAAAAGGTTAAAGCTGAGCATCTGTGTAAACAGACGGAACGGCAGAGTGTTGACGAAAACAAATATATGACAAAGAAAGACAAACACCATCATACAAACAAATACAGTAAAAGCATAAAAATACACACATGCACACAGTGGTTTTCCTGTTCATTAGAAATTCCGGTTTTATGTGAAAGTTGTTCATGCTATATACAATCTAATTGTATGTTTCTTGGTCTACTAAGTTGCTTGCTATCACTAAACCCATCAGTTCATCTTTCAGCACCCTAATCATAAAGAGATACAACAGAGTACAGCTGCCTAACAAGGAGCATGCACTATATAAATGGCTCCCACCACCTTTTGACCAAATGTCCACGAGAAAGTCTGTTTTCTCTGCATAATTATATGAGATCATCTACAGAAACATATTCCAAGACTTTTGGCTAAAGGAAGAAGAGATTGCAATGTTAGTCTAAACAAAATAAAGTGTTACAGATTACATTGCGATACATAAACAATTACAATTAAATCTAAGTACTGCACTTGAGCAAATGTGAAACATAACAATGTGAAGCTTATTAATTAATAATTAAAGTCTTACTCAGCATTACAATTGTTCACTATCCTTAACAGTCTTTTTTTAATGGAACATTATCTAGCTCATCTTTCTGGAACGTTCAAGTGTTTAGCCAAGCTGTATCGAAGGTAGGAATTACTGTCAATTTTCAAACCAGAATATTGATCACTTAGAGTATATTGATTAAATAAAAGGAAGTTAAATCTCAGGCTCTAGACCATGTAATGCAGCTGTTTCTAAAATACAGGCATTTTAATTGATCATGCAATACATTTTTTATTTGGTTAAAGTTCATAATGAGGTCACCCGAGAACCGTGCGTCCAATTCGCTGCTACTGAAATACCACCCAATCCTACTGTTGTAAAAATGTTAGAGTAACTGCGATTGTACAGGTGCATTCAAAAAAAAGCTTTTTTTTTATCCTGCATTTTACCTTAACCCTAACCTTTCACAATGGCAATGTGTTTATCAAAGATCCAATAGAGCACCAACCATTTAATGCATCCTTTAAAGTTACATACTTTATATCACAAATGCTTATTAATGCATCTTATTAATCACCTAGATTTTGAAAAATAAACCCATACAGGAACAATACCTCTATTATCATTAATAGTTAATTTTCAAAGGTTAAATCTGTATTTGTTTTTGTGCATGGTGCACTTGGCCTTAAGAACCTCACATTCTTATGAGAAAAGTTTGTTTTATAATTGCAGCAAAATGCAGAAAAGAAACAAGTGATTTCCTGTAAATGAACTGCATTGTATGTGGGGTGACACATGTTCAAATAATTAGCGATAATATTTTTAGTTTTTTTTTTTTTTCTTATGCAGTCATTCTTCCATTTTCTAAGCTAACCTGAAATGAGCTGTTTTTGGAGCTAAAATAAGAATTCAGTAGAAGTGTAAGGCCTCGACATCGGAACAGGCATCATTAATTTTCATTACTGAAGAAAAAGTCAGAAAAGACTTGTGTTGTTTTTTTTTAGTTAAACACTATATTACAGTTTGCACATTGTTGTACTCGTTGTAGGTCTCCTTATGTTTATCAAAAATAACAAAGACTATTTACCAAAATGATGAAAATGTCCTTTTATAGTAAAGAGTCTGGGTAAACTGCAAGATAACACTGACCTTAAACATTTGCAATTCAAGCAGTGTTCAGAGAGAGAGAGAGAGAGAATAATGACTGTAATTATGTAATTAATTAGTAGTTAATGACTGTGATTTCACTCCCACTCACTCACTCATCATTGTCACCGCTTTATCCTGTCGGCAGTGTCACCCTGGACAGGCACACATACACACACTCACACACACATGCACACACTATGGGCAATTTGCAAATGCTAAATAAACCAATCTACATTTCTTTGGACTGTGGGAGGAAACTGGAGTACCCGAAGGAAACCCACCATGCATGGGGAGAACATGCAAACTCCATGCACAAGAAGGCGGGAATTGAACCTGGCCGGGAATCAAACCCGGACCCTCGAGGTGCAAGGCGACAGTGCTCACCACTAAACCAATTGTGATTTATTATGTGTTTATTCCTGATTATTACATATGCAACATTTAATTTTAAATGCTGTTTTAAAATGGAAAATTTGGAGGGACATGTATACAATGAAATGTCTAGGAAAATATATATATTTCGCAATTTTATTCAAAATTTAATATTATTTATCTTTTGGCTTAATAAAGTACTCTATCTAAAAAGTGAAGTTCTCATATATTCTAAAATAATTACACATCAACTGAAATATTTCAATCTTTTATTAAATTTTAATTATGTCTTACAACTCATAAAACTCAGTGAAGAACATGCAAGAAAGAATGGCTACGTCACAAGGAGTGGCTAACACGATAACTAATTACTTTTTAGCAATTGACTTTGTAGCTAGCTACCTTGCTAACAGCTTTCTATACAAAAAAAATTCCATTTCCAGTAATTAAAGGATCTTATTTAAGCCCTAAATTCATTTGCATTTTGACTCAATTATGTTTCCTTCATTTCTAAAATGCGGAGCATATGTGCTCCAAAATAGCTCACATAACCAGGTGAAGTAATCAGTTTAATTGCTGTTTTTCCACTGCTAGCAGTGTCACTATGATGCAAATTAAGTCAACAGAATCAAACAAAGCTACCAGCTATATTATTATCTGATTAAAGTTTATTGATCGTTTGCTACTTTAGTAACCAGATTACTGGTATTGACCTTTATACTACGTTTTTATCTTCCTCCGTGCCCCAAGGAACACACTACATTTGCTTTTCTAAAGGAAAGCTTCTGGCCAGTGTCTATTTAGCTGTAATTAAACTCAGCCTTCCATTTATGTGTGTTTCTCAA
Organism: Platyallabes tihoni; assembly: GCA_030068045.1. Taxonomy (NCBI): domain Eukaryota; kingdom Metazoa; phylum Chordata; class Actinopteri; order Siluriformes; family Clariidae; genus Platyallabes; species Platyallabes tihoni. The sequence continues at coordinate 14,393,950 of JAQQZS010000008.1, read as the reverse complement.
TACTTATGGAAAAAGTATAAGTCACAGTGACTTAAGTAAAGTAATGGTACTGTAGTAATAATTAGGTTAAGAAGAAGGGAATTACTCAAGAAAGAGTAAGTAAATCATCTGCCATTAGCTGGCTAGCTAATTTAAGCCATATGCTGTTGTGGGTTTCAGTTACTTGTTAGGTTCATTAACTACCGTAGCTACAGCAGGTTAATTCATACATTTCTTTACACGTCATCCTGAGTGTTATAGTCTGCGGACGAACTAGGACATACTGTAGTAAACACAACAAGCAACTGCTAAGATTCATCCTAAGACGGTGGAAGTTTAATACAGAGCTTATATTGTGTTAAACTTCAACAGATCTGGCTTAATTAGCTAAGGATTTCCACAGATTGGATGTTACACTCTCTCTGTTACAAATACTAATAGCTTTGATATAATTTCCCTAGCATAATTTACAGATCATTCCTATACTGTTTTATCTGAAGCATTTAAAACTGAAGATACCTGATAAATTGGACCATATGAGCCATATTGTCAAGTACTGAAATAAGAGTAATTGTAATTCATTATTTTCCACCTTGATCTTAAGCATCATATACATTTTATACATGAATGATTAGTTTCCTGCCACAGTCCAAAGACATGCAGATTAGCATTCCCAAATTTCCAGTAGCGTGTGAATGTGTGTGTGAATGTTGACCAGCGCTCCTACCACGGTCGTCAAAATGGAAATAAATAAAATGGTCACCATTGACCTCCGCAGTCCCTAGTTGGCCTACAGAGGTTCCTAGATGGAGAGAGAAAGAAAGATGATCGAGTTTGCATTTTCATTTGTAAGTCAAGAGCACCCTCATCTGGTGTCTGCTTATAAAGCAATATGGCTAAGAAAAATGCTGGTGCTGTGCTTATCCTGTCAAAGCAGATTCACAAAAGCAAAAAGTATATTCAGAAGTACCCCGTTCAGCCACACCTTTATTACTATTCGCATAATATTGAGTAGATCGCCCTTTTGCCACCAAAACAGCCTAGACCCATTGAGACATGTACTCCACTAGACCTCTGAGGGTATACTGTGGCATCTGGCACCAAGCCATCAGTACCTGATCATTTAGGTGCTGTAAATTGCGTGGTGGACTCATTGTTGTGTTCCTTGAGTTATTCATAAATTCATATGGTTCCTTCTTACCATAGTGCATCCTGGTGCCTTCTCTTCCCCAGGTAAGTGATGCACACGCACCTGGCTATTTACAGAATGTTAATGAAACTAGAATTAATCAGACCAGGCCACCTTCTTCCATTGCCCCGTGGTCCAGTTCTGATGCTCATGTGCCCATTGTAGGCACTTTTGGACACTGGTCAGCATGGGCACTGACAGTGATGCGCAATGAACTATGATGCTCTGGATTGCTCTCACTCCCTTCTGTAAGAACCAGTATTAACTTTTTTTTTTTAGCAATTTGAGCTAAAGTATCTTTTCTATAGAATCAGACTACACAAGCCAGCCATCACTCACAACATGAATCAGTAAGTCTTGGCTGCCCATAACCCTGTTGCCGGTTCACCAGTTTTCCTTCCTTGGACCACTTTTGGTAGGTTCTGACCCTCCCACAAGAGCTGGAGCCTTGGAGTTGCTTAGACCCAATCATCTAGCCATCGCAAATTGGCCCTTGTCAGAGTCTCTCATATCCTTACGTGTGCGCCCATTTTTTTTTCTGCTTACAACACATCAATTTCAGGAACAATATGTACACTTGCTGTCTAGTAGAGTAAAAGCCTTTTAATATAGCCTGTACTGTATATCCCACCCACTTCCATGTGCCATTGTAATGAGATGATGAAGGTTATTCACGTCACCGGTCAGTAATCATAATGTTATGGCTAATCAGAGTTATTATAATATAATTATAGTATCATAGTGTATTAAATATATTAATGGGCAGGGCATTATAAAAGTAAAAAAAGATGTAAAAAAAATACAGCACTTTAAATAATTAGCAAAATTTTATTCAGTTTTATATTTTAAACCCTATGTGCTGTAAAATTGCAGATTTTGCGATCCTAGTACCCAGAGTTAATACAGCAGAATTAAGAAATAATGTGACTTCACTACTGTATGATTCAGACCACATTTAATGATTTGTTGATTCACATGAATCATTCTAATGCTTGTGCACAGTATGATTAATCCATGGCAGCTTAGCATTCTCATTTTTCTGTCTTACATTTCAATTTCAATTCAATTTCAATTTTCTTTGTATAGCGCTTTTAGCAATTGTCATTGCCTCAAAGCAGCTTTACACAATCAAAAGACTTATTTAAGTTTGTATGGAATGTGAATGCATATGAATCAAAATGGTCAGTTTGATTGCTCTCTCTCCACACACACACACACACACACACACAAACACAAACACACGTCTTGAACCAGTCCAATCTAGCTGAGGAAAGTCTTACAGGAGACCAACTGTCTGGCACATTCCATATGAGCTCATCTCGGGGTCAGTCTCCATCAAGACACAAATATTTGAGGTCCTTTGATGTAAGGGCATTTTCATGATCTAAGCACTGAACATTATAAAACCATTCATATCTACTTTAACTCATGAGCACCAATAATTAAAAAATAACACTTGTTCTATTCCACTTATTTTGAACTGCAAGTACAGATAGACAAATGGCGATAAAAAATACACAGAATAGTTGGAATAAACTCATGATAAATTGATCAGGATCATATCTCAAGACTGGAACTAGTTTTAATATATATAGGTACATAATCCACAGGAATGCTGCAAGTCTAACGGTCACAGAAATGCGACGAGTAGTGAAACGAACCTCCATAGTTTGCGTCATGTGACCATACTGTTATTGCTTCACTGTGTAGAAATGGATTACCATCTAAAGTCATGTGAAGCTACATAGTTCTGTCAGTCCATAACTTATCCAAGTAGGCCTTTCTTGGATCAAGCAATAACCATAAATGTCCCAAGATTAATATCCAGCATACCAAAGATTTGTGGTGTTTCTCAGATGTAGTTCGTAGTATACAATCCAAAGAAGGGACTTTGAGTCACCACAGTCCATGATTTCTGCCATTTGAGAAGACAAAATCTGTTCTCTCCATTCCGTCAGGAGCTGGCGCATTACAGCTGTAGTCTAGGAGACTGTCCCATGTCACACTGATTCTTTGGCACGTTCTGCCTCACACTGATGGGCGCAGTGCATTGAAGTTCTTGGCAGGGACACAAATGTGCTATAGAAAACTATTTTAAAACTAGATTTGCGGCTATATGGCAAAGACACGCGTGACTTTTTAAGTGCATGCACGTATACCCACAAATACATACACTCCGCTATTCGAGTAAAAGTGCATCAACTCATTGCTCATATGCCAAACATTCAAATTCTTGTCATCTATCCAAAAAAGGGCACATTCAAAAGTGCAATACATTAGCACAGGGATTTGGGTTTTAGTCAAAGCAGGCACCAAAAACATGAATTACCTTATTTTAGGCCAACTTTCCATTCTGTGAATAGAGGGCAGTTCCTTAAAAAAAAATGTTGTAAGCGAATGGAAGAGACACATTAAGAGTGGGTGCAGTAAGCTAATGTGCAAATAGCAAACTAGGCTTCACTTAACATTTAAGCACACTGAATTTTTTTAATGATTACGTTCTTGCTTGTGCAGGTACCTTGCCAACTTTCTATAGTACCAACAGTAATGTTCCGGCCTTTAAGAACCCAGACAACAAATAGTAGTCAGAACATTTAAAGAGACATGGTAGGATGCTATGTTTCTTCTTCTAAGCACGGTTATATTGAACACAAATTAACGTACAGTATTTATTAGCTTATTTAAACCCTTATGAACAAAGTAATTATCTGATTTTTATCATTTAGTAAAAAAAAAAAAAAAAAAACAGGAATCATGTAAAAATAAAATACTAAAGGCTTAGTGTATAAGTGCTTTGGGGGGAAATATATTAAAAGAAAGTGCTACAACAATTTTGGATGGACAAAAACTTTTATATATATATATATCTTTGTGCCTTTCATTAGCAACAACTATGTAGATACTCCATGTCTAGTACAAATAAAGAACTTGTTCCATATGCTTTTAAAATCCAACGTTAAAAGAGTTAAAAGAAGGACCTAGTCAGCAAGTGAGTTACATTACATACCTCCATAAGCACCACTGACCTGTTAATACCTTATTACCCAAACATATTTAATCAAAAGTATAAGAATTAAAACATCTCTTGTTGGCCAGAATAAACGGGTAGTAAGCTATGCTCATACTAACCCTTGTTGTTTTCTTTTTTAATAACAGTAAGCACAAACAGAATGAAGGAAGAGAAATACAAAAGACGAAAGCATTATGTGGGAGGAGTATCAACTTCTTGTTCAGCCTTGGTTGGGATTTCTGGGCTGGTCAGTGTGTGAGCTGTGAAGGTCGGCGTTGAAGTAGGAGTAGACACTGGTGGGCATGGTATAGGTACAGATGCAGGATTAAGACACAAGGCTGAGGTGGGAGTAGGAGCTTTAGTAGCTGTAGTAGTAATAGAAATGGAGGTAGTAGCTGAGGTTTGCTTTTCAGGAACAGCCATGCCAGATTTGGCTGGAGTGTTATTTGCGGTGGGAGCTGGCTTGTTGTAGTCAAGTTTCAGAATGTGCTGCTGCAGGTGCCTGATCCAGTCCTCCTGCACTGACAGGGGGCCATGAAACTCCACATCACAAAACCTGAGAATGAGATGAATCTCAGTGTTATTTGTTTAGTCAGAAATATGATTACTTGGAAAATTAACCTTTAAATTTTAAGCTTTAAATTAAACAAAGCCACCCAGCTTGTTTAAAAACACTTTTAACACTACTGGGCCCTATATTTTACAATTAATTAATGCTTCCATTGCTACAGGTTTTGTTCCATCCTGTTTTAAACAGGCCGCAGTGCAACCACTTATTAAA
>JAQQZS010000008.1:14376769-14388916 GCA_030068045.1 Platyallabes tihoni | reverse complement strand
GTCAGATCTGCACAAACTTTGGAGCATTTTAAATCATTATTAAAAACACACTTTTATGGACTGGCTTTTAGCACAGGATGACTAGAAATCAAGAATATATGAGAATTTTTATGAGAAATAAAAATAAAATAAAAGAATTCACAATATTAAATTTTTTCGAAGTGCTCTGTAGACATGGACAAACTGAAAACAAAGTGCCTCCACCACCTAGTGGCAGAGACCTAAGGATATTGTAGCTACAACTCACCGGCACTTGAGAGAGTAGATTTTACCCACAAGTTTGACCAGAGAGGTGGAAGGGGGCTTTGGCACAAGGGCAGGAACAGTACTAGAGCGAGGTGGTTTTGGAGGACAGCTTTCTCTCTCCCCACCATCAACATGTGAAGGATGTTTCAGGGGTCGTCGCTCGATGGCTAGTAAAAAATGAGTAGAAATGAAAATATTAGTAAAAAAGCACTATAGCATGGTTCCAGCGGTATAGGCACAGGCAGGTATTTTTTAAATATCTTGTCCTCCTATTATCAACTCCATATGTACACGTACAAGCAAATGTGTTTCAAATTTAAAAATTAAAGACATAGCTGATCTGTTGTAAATGAAACCCAAAACCTAGGTGGTTTTAATTTTAATGGTTTTAATGTTATGGCTGAACATTCCTGGTTGCACTACTGCAAATTTTAATGTATACTGTAGTACACAGATATAAAAGGGAAATTATTAAAAATCACTATATCTGCCAAGATACTGTAAGAACAGATTACTTTCTAAGTCTGGTTCCTCTAAATGTTTCCTCCTCATATTGTCTCAGGGAGTTTTTCTTTCCATCATCACCTCTGGCATGTTCATTAGGGACACACTTAAAATGTATAGCTGAAATTTATTTACTTCTGTGAAGTTGTTATGTGTCAATGTCCATTGTTACAATTATTATTCAAATCAATTCAATTTTATTCGTATAGCGCTTTTAACAATTGACATTGTCGCAAAGCAGCTTTACACAAACATAAGAATTATTGAAGTTTGTATGAAATGTGAATGTGTATGAACTGATAAGACTGTAAATAAATTTCAAATTTCAAATAAAATTGCATTAAATTAAAATATTATAATATTAAATATTAAAATAGTATTGAACTTGTGGAAGCGAAGTGCAATGCCAAAAAGTCATTGCTGTTCCTTTTTTCCAATTTGGCCTAAGAACCTAAACAATGCATTGTCAAATGCAATTTGTTTTTCTACTAAACAGAAGAGCACATTTGTAACAGTATACTGTATCACTCAAGTTTTGTTACCTCGTGTCACCCGGACATTAAGTTCACTCCGAGCCACTTGCACATGTGGAAGTGCACTGCTAGACTGATGTCCCCTATCCTGGGTACTGATGCCATGGTGAAACGAGGCGCCATTTCGTTTTTTTACCTCTACTGCCTGTGATAATGAACTCCATGAACTGTTCTTGATCTGTCGTTCAACAGTCTTTCCATGGGACAGTGTTAAAGACGCCCACTGGGCTGCTGGCTGCTTCTGTTATACAGCGGACAAAAAGTCTGAATCAGATAAATATGAGAAAGAATAGCTTTTCTTTGCAAAATAATTATAGCGAACAAATGTGCTGTGGCAAAGCCTGTAGTGCAGATTCATTTTAATTGCTCACTATGATGCTATATTAAGTCAGACAAAAGTTTTTAAAATCATTCAGCAATGTGCCACTAAATTTCCCTAATCCACTTATTCAGAATCTTCACAAGACCTAACAAGATTAACAGAATATTAGTGGACAATTATTGCCATTCCCAGCGAAGAAACAAGGATAACACATTCATCAATACTGTTTTTATTCATGCAACATATTACCTTCTTTTGGGCAACATGCCCATGTGATAGGTAGCTACGGTGCAGCTCAGCCACTGTTTGGGGCCGGCTGCGCATCCAGGCACTCAATGTCTCAATGGGCGAACCGTTCACAGACCACTCTGTCACACCAAATTGTCGCAAATGAGCCCGAGCATGGCTGGCCAATGCCTTCCGGTTCTCAAAGGCAAAACCACACAACTCACAGCTAGCATCTAAGCAAGGACATAGAAAAATCATAAACCTGAGAGTATTTAAGGACATGAATCTGAAGATTGTAAAGCTCCATAAATATATGCATGAATCCTTTGTTTAATATAAAAAGTGTAATATAAAGAAGAACATTTTGAGCAATCAACCCCCCCCCCTCCCCCCAATAAACAAATAAATAAATAAATAAATAACATTCTTACCCATGCGCCCTACTCCATACTTGTCTGTGGAGGTTCTTCCTTTAAATGAAAAGTCCTGTGGTGGGGGCGAGAACGTTTTTGACTGGGTTGGTGGTGACCTTCGGCCAAGGTGGCCTTCAGTTCCCAGCAATCTCTTCCCAATAGGTTTCATACCAAGAAATTTCCCTGCTAAAGGGGTAGTCGATAGCCCAGTGGGCCCAAATCTATGCTTTGGGAGGCGTGAGCTGGAATGGGGCAGGTTAATAGGTGCTTTTGGTGAGACTCTGGATGACTGATACCCTTGACTGTCCCAGGGAGAGCTGCTGTCTTGGTATGGTTCCTCTTTCACGCCTAACCCAGCAGATGCTGGCATGGTACCCTGATTCCTCATTATCTCCCACAGTGTATCAATAGGTGAGCCATTGACAGACCATTCGGTGATACCCATGTGGCGTAAATGTGAGCGGGCATGACTAGAGAGGCCTTTGCGGTTCTCAAAATACTCGCCACAGAACTCGCAACGGATATCTCGAGGCGGTTCTCTCTCCTGGGTCATTACTGCAAAAATTAATGACAAGAATACACAATAACATAGCAATATGTTTAAAATAGACAGCAGCACTTTTTAATTAAGGATGCTGCCGTGCCACATCTCCATTGTGCTACATATTTATTTCTACTATTAAAAAGTAAATACATTACAAATTTATTACTCACATAGGTTGATGGGACGCCCATTATTGGAGCTCATCCAGCTCGGATGCAGTGACTCAGAGCTATATCCTTCATGCCCCTCTCCAGTCACAGTAACTTCCACCTGCTCGGGTTCGGGTTTGGGCTTGACCATTAATACTGTTGAGGAGGTACTGGTGACAGGTGCTGATACAGCCATCTTGGCTGGCTGGTGTTGATTGAAAGAGAATGTCTGATGGCCTAGGACCCCTCTTTGTGCAGTAGAATACCGGTGTAATGTCCGAGGGGGTCCTGGGCTTGGAGAGGATGAGCAAGTTTTCAAGGGTTTCAGGGGCATGACGCATGGCAAACCTTGACGAGTTATGAGGTCACGTAGTGTGTCGATGGGCGAGCCGTTCACAGACCATTCAGTAATGCCCAGCTGACGCAAGTGAGAACGGGCATGACTGGAGAGGCCTTTGCGGTTCTCAAAAAGCTCACCGCAAAACTCACAACACACATCTTTCATTGGTTCAGCTAGAATTATAAAGATAAAAAAGAAGCTGACATTAATACAAGCAAGACCAATCTTTCTACCTAAATTAACAATTACAAAGGTATTTATGAAGACATTTTTAATAGACTGTTATGAAGTTGCCCAGTTTCAGTGCCAAACGACTCTCAATTCCAACTGTCTATTTACTCTCATAATTTTATGAAAGCTATCAAAGATTCAAGATTTCAAGTTTATGAAAAGTTGAACATTTCCAAACAGAAGCTGTCTTTTACAAGAGTACTTTCATATACAGAAAAAAAACATAATATAATGCATCAAGTCACCTAGAGGAATGGACATCATCTCCCTGCTACTCAGACGGAAGACCTGCTGTGAAGAATGTTTTAGCTTCTTAATGGGTGGACTGTGCAAGGTGTGGGTGGAGGAAGAAGTAAACGAGGAGGTAGCTTTGGAGCCAACACCACTTTGTAATGATGCATTCTTTAATAGGACAGGGTTAAAGAGGAAGGGCCTCTTGGAAGCAGAAGTAGGTGTGGATGTGGCGGGAGAGGGAGGAGCTGCGTTGTGTCCATGGACTCTCAGGTCCTCCGGGCTGTCAGAGCGGAAAGAAGTAATTCTGCGCTTGAAGTCATCAGTGAGGATGAGTGTATTGAGCAGGTCGATAGGTGACCCCTTGGACTCAGAGTATTCAACGCCAAAATGACGCAGGTGAGCTCGTGCATGACTTGAGAGGCCCTTGCGCGTTTCAAACCAGGCACCGCATAGCTTGCATATGATGTCTGTGTTAGAATCCATATCCATTGCTAGGAGCAGAGGGGAAAATAGCATTTAATTTTTTTTTATTTTAAACAATTAAATTGCTAATTTTATTGGCCATAAAAAGTCATTCATTAAAAAAAGAAATCAAGAGATCTTAAGATGTATGAAACTCTAATCTATACATGGATTTCAGGCAATCGAAATCTCTACTCTGGTCAGATTTGAGTGATGACCATGCAGCTTGAATGCTTTCTTTGACTTTTACAAAAGTACAACCGAGCCAGAGGTTTTTAAGAAAAATTGGAGACTCATCAGACTACTCTACTTTGCATTGTTTAATTTTATAGTGTTAACATTTGTATTTCTACATGCAAACTGCTTATATAGCTCACTAATTTTCCCTTACTTTCTTTATAATGTAAATTGTTATATACCCATGCATAGTTATATACCCCATTTTCTTACTGAGATTAAGGGGAGCCTCTGTTTCTTGTGGTGCCCAGAGTGGTCTGGATGAGCTGGTGGACAAGGCTGAATTGTGAGCCCTTGACATAGTTCTGTGATCATGGGAGCGCAGTGGGGAAGACACGGGCAGCAACGAGGAGATTGGCGCCTTCCTTAGCACTGGGGACGGGGAAGCAGACAGAGAGTGTGAGGGGGATGGAGACCTCCCAAATGGAGATGATGGCTGCAAGCCAGATGGTGAGGGGCTGCTTCGGGAAGGCGGAGATTTTGCTACAGTACACAGAAGTGAGAGGGGTTTAATGTCTTGTGGCTCGTCTTCAAACTCTGTGTTCCTGCTGGGGCTTGGCAAAGCAACACAGAAAGCATGACTGGGAGTGCTTTTGGGTGATGGTGTTGGTGACCGTGATGGGGATGAGGCAGATAAATGGGAGTCAGTGGCCTCCTTGGTTATCTTGTAGAGGAGATCTCTAGGTGCACCACTGCCTTCAGATACGCTCGCACCTAACTGGAGCAGATGAGAGCGAGTGTGGCTAGCCAGAGCTCTCCGTGTCTCAAACAGGGCACAGCAGACCTTACACTTCAGCAAACTGGAACCTGGAGAGAATTATGATAGACAAACAAATGAGAAATGTCAAGATTTTCTTGTTTAGAACATGCAAAATTGATAAATAAGGAAAGACAAAAATACATTATATCTTAGATGATAATTAAACAAATGTATAGTTAATGTCATAACTGCTAATGTTACTTTTCTATTAATGTAAACATCACATTGAAGAAGTAGGCTGAGGTAATCACACCTTTTGGCTCAGTCTCATCTTCAGCAGCTGAGCTGTTTGGGCTGGAGCTAAACTCATCCTGGAGTTGCATTTTTTTATCTTCTTCCCTCTTCTTATTTCCACCTACAAATTAACATACACAAAGGTTTTTAAAACATAAACCCAATGAGATGCTGTACACATCATGGATAATGTCTCTATAATTATCCTGAAGCAAAAAGGCATTAAGAAAATTCATTTAGCCAACCAATAGAAGGACTGCACACCAGCCTACTTTTACTACATGAAGTACAATTACTGATGATAAATTAGTCGAAATAATTCAGCTGCCCTACTATTGAGGGATTAATTAATGACATCATATACAACTACTTATAAAATAGTAATATTACATTATCTTATCTTAAACTATGCCACTACAATACATTATTTGAACCACTTTGAAAGTAATAGGTAGGAATGTAAATCCTGAGAGTTTAAAGGGATAATTATGGTACTTAAATCGACCTCTGGACAGAATTTAATGAATCTTCTGCAGTATTTATATATCCCTACCTCGACCATAGACAAACAGACATGTACTGTACATGGGCATCAACCTGAAATAATAATATCACTGATTCCATTAAAACTGATCAGATTATTTTTAGCATTAACCTTTTAACTACAGTGGAACCTTGGACTGCGAGTAACCTGGTCTGCAAGCGTTTTACAAGACGAGAAAATTTTTAAATACATTTTAACTTGATACAAGAGTGAGGTCTTGACATACGAGTAGTACGCATGAGCTGTGTCTGCCGAGCGCCACGTGATCACAACTGAGCCAATGGTTCTTCTCTCACATGCACTAAGGGATTATTGGTAATCGTTTCCCTTGCTCAGTCTCAGTGCGTCACTCATTGAGTCAACATCCGTGCGTGCGTGTACTCTTTACTATAACATTGTGGCCATCTGTGTGTGTGCGCGACACACAAACACACGAACAGAAACACTGCTCTGTCGGGATTCTTTTCAAAGGTAAAGTGCAAGTTAATTAGGGCCCAAGCACCATGATATCAGCACAATGTTTAGGGCCCAAGCACAATGACATCAGCACGATGACATCATAGCTAAATTGTCATTGATATGATAGAGCTAATGTCTGAAAATGCTGATGTCTGAACTTGCTGATGTCTGAAGGGCCCTTTTGTTCTTCTAAGGATTATTAGGGCCCAAGCACTATGAAATCAGCCCTATGTCATCATAGTGTGTGAAGGGCCCTTTTGTTTTTCTATGGATAAAACGTACACATAAAGGAATTTGATCTTCTAGGGAATTTATACAATTGCCAACAAACCAGGCCTACAGTATGTGATCTCAAGACATTGAGGATGCAAAATGGCAGAGGAATTTTTGATATCTCAAATGGGTCAGCCGTGAAAATGCCTAAAAAGTAAAAATGCCTAAAAAGACTAAAAAGTGGGAGGAGTAGGACATCCTATTGAGTGACATCATACATCACATTGAGTGACATCATAGTTTGTTGCTTTTTTCCCAGCATCTGTGGCTTTTTGGAGGTCTAAACATAAAATTCCCACTTTTCTAAAATTATGTCATAATGGTATTGATATTCCCTTTAAAGGCATGTGCCCACTGTGCCTACTGTCTTTCTGGTGTTACCCGGATGGTGATGGCGCAGGGTGCTTGGGCCCACTCATCGTTGTTTGAATATTTGTGAAATTCACTTTGATATGCGAGCGCTTTGATATACAAGCACCCTTCGAGAACGAATTATGCTCACAATCCAAGGTTTGAAAAAACTGCTGAATTTGTGTGACTTTTTGTCGACACAGCCAGACATTTCTAAAAAAAATAAATAGGCAATCCTGGGGCAACCAAAACTCCAAAGACCCCTTCATGACTATTCTATAATCTGTTCAACTACTCAAGTTTGATAATTTTATTTATAAGTATTAAGATTTGGAAGTGATACTGCTATGGTCACAACCATAAAATGTCAACTCAGTATCTCTTAAATTATATTGTTGTCAACTCCATTAGAAAATTAATCTGAAGATGGAGACTTATTGTGTGACGGTGTTGACAAATACATTTGTGTTTTATTTCCATACTTCCATACAACAAAATATTAATTTTTGTTAATTCCCTCTTAGTATTAAATTATTGTAAAGCATGAATTATTAAAATGTAAAATTCAAGTGCACAATCTGCTAATGTTTACTACTGATGTTAATAAGTAACCCACACTTTTATCATTGTGCAAACTTGTTTCATTGTATTAAATGAGGTTTATTTTGTATTAGTGTTAAGTAATTTATCATGTATAGAATAAAACAACTAAACATAGCAACCTGTAATTTTAAAACCCTTACAGTAAAAACAAGAAAAACAATAAGTAGTACCAAGGGAAGAGAAAGAATTTATAGTGACCCTGAACAAAGTTATGTATTGTTGAGAAAATTGAGGAGAAAGATGGAATAACAGGGTAAAAGAAGGAAAATATGCTGAACATTACAATCACTAACAAAGTTCTGTTGTGTTAAAACATTTTTTTGAGTTCACCATGACCTGTTTCTCTAGATAAAATATTTATTCACTCGTGCATTTTTTTTCCAAGCGTACATTAAGTTGTAATGTTGAAGCAATTTATGTATAAAATTTAATAGTTCTATTTTGATTCTGCATAAAAATCTTAAATCACAATTTACTCACTCTCATTCACTTATTGTCTATACTGCTTTATCCTGTAAAGATTTAATGGGCTACATCCTGGACGGGGTGCCAATCCACCGCAGGGCACACACACACATTGACACACTATGGGCAATTTGGGAATTAGCCTAATATACATGTCTTTGGACTGCGGGACAAAACCGGAGTATCCGGAGGAAACCCACCAAGCACGGGGAGAACATGCAAACTCCATTCACACAAAGCCGAGGTGGGTATCGAACATGGACCCTGGAGGTGTAAGGTCGACAGTGCTAACCACTAAGCCACTGTATTTTAAAAATATGAAAGCTGGATTCGAAAAGAGTTTGAGGCTTGTTTTTCCCTGCGGCTCTGTCCACAAACATGAGGTTTACTGAGGATCCTGATGCCTTTGTGCTACCATTACCTGCGAATTGAGTGTGCGGTAAACTTGCTGACACTCCTCACGCTGCTTCAATGTTTCAGCAGCCCCGACTTCTGCCTATCGTATGTGCTGTTGCCGTACACACTTTCAGTAGCTGTGAACTCGGCCTGATGTACCAGTTTTGCCACAGACAATGCTGCCTAATGTTGCATATGATAAGGAACACCGGTGACACAATCACAGTATGATGTAAAAGTTGGTAATCGCCAGTGACACGCCCATAGTATGACATCAAAGCTATGCCACGCAATCAAATAAACAGAATTTCTGTTTTATGTATGGATGTCAAAACCATCAGATGTGTGTTAACACCATCAGGTAGGAATTTTTGGTGTTTAAGTATTTTTTCTCCCATATTAGAGTATGTCTAGTAAATATTACATTTCTTAACATGAAAGAAAATTTTAATTATAGAATTAATTAGTTAAATAATTAATTAATTACTACTTTACTCTTGGTGAAAATCAAGGATGGATTTTTTGTAATAACTTAGAGGAAGCCACTTTTGAAATAATAACATTTGGTTATTAGACAAAAACCTATATTTTTATGAATTTTTTTTTCCTTTTTTATTTTTCAATGTCTGCCGATGTTGACAAAAATCCTGTAATGTACTGAAAAGGTTGTTATTTGTGCAAAATTGGGAGGTTGTGGAAGAAATGTGTTGGGAAAAAAAAATCATGAATGGGGATCACTCATACACTTGAATGGGGAACAATTGACAGTAAAAATCACAGTTATATTTAATAGTAAAAGCATTTATACACACAATGTGATGAGAACTCACAGGATAGTGTGTAAACGGTGGTGTGTCCATAAAACAAATGAGGCTAATCAAGAATTAAATTTGTTATGGAGCATAAAGATTGGACTTTGGACAATGGAAAAAGGTCATGTGGTCTGATGAGTCCAGATTGACTCTATTCCAGAGTGAAGGACATGTCAGCGTAAGAAGGGAAGTGCATGAAGCGATGGAGGCAGTGTTATGATCTGAGGTTGATTCAGTTGGTCAGATTGATTCAGTCTCAGCAATATCAGGTGGTAATAAAATGAAGTCAGCTGATTACCTGAATCCACATCAATGAATTTTTTTCTTCCCTGATGGCATCGCCATATTCCAGGACGCAAATTGTGAAAGAATGGTTCTGGGAGCATGAGGAATCATTTTCACACATGAACTGGCCACCACAATCGAAGCTAGCACGCATCGAACAAATTCTTAGTGTGTGACCGTTTTATGGCCAGGCATACTTAAAATCTTAAAATATTACCATCTACAAGCCGTTTGGAGGTTTTGCATCCCACATAATGTAACTTTCACCAAGATAATGAAACATACCATAGCTACAGATAAGTATCTATCCAATGACGGAAAGTTTAAAGCACTTTTTTGTAAGTCACTCTGGGTAAGAGTGTCTGCCAAATGCTTAAATGTACATGTAGTACAGATCTGCCATGAAATTGTTGCTGAAGAAATTGGTTGTTTCCTGGCAGCCATTTCCAAATTCTAACCCTAATGTACTATTCTAGGAATAAAAAGGAGCTGTATGGTGGATCAAGTTAAGAATGGTGGAAAAAAAACTCTCTATAAAAGTCTCTGAAGTTTTAGGCATTAAAGGAAGCACCTAGTATTACATCAAAGCCAGTAGTCAAATATTCAAATATTAATCCCTGGACCAGATAATTCACGTTTAATTAATTCTTTCATTTTCTAAAAATATCTTATCATGGTCAGTTTGAGATGAATCACTGTGGGTGAGGCAGGAATACACCATGGATGGGACTTGCGGACATCAAGTACACACATTTGCACACTCATTCACACAGTGTCGTCAATCCACCTGCTCTGGGAGGTGTGAAGAAAGTACAAAATGCTACAAGAAGGAGAACTCCTGTGAAAATCCACACATAAAGCAACATGAGCTCAAGATTAAACCCCAAGCCCCATGAGCCATAGGGGGAAAATGTTACCTGCTACAAAACAAGGCCACACTTGTGTTTTAAAGGATTATATTTTTGATGATTCTACAATCAAAGTTATCCCTAAAAACACCCTGTAGTGGTATAAATGCAGCAAAAAGAACTGTAGTCAGTCCTTTCCACTACTTTTTGTGTGTCCATGTCAAAGCATTACATTTGAGTAAAAGCAGAGAGCACTATTAAACACATGACATCAATTATATGAACTGAGTCTTATTGTGGAGAAAGGACATGAAACTTGGTGCCAAATAAACCCAGGATGAGATAGTCTGTGTTGCTTTTAGAGTAAGACCTTAGCTTAAACAAAGTACAGAACCACATGTGGCTTTACTATGTGTAAAGATCCAGTACACTCACCCTCAGCTCCATCATTATTCTGGCTCTCTCTCCAAGGCTGAGTTGGAGATGTGTGTATCTTCAGCACTGGTTCTAAAGTTCCAGTTTCTACATCATTTACTAATATGGACTCCTCTTCTTCTTTACATGGTTTCTTGTCCTCTGAGTTTAAAGCAGGGGTAATGGATAAAGCAAGGTCGGGCCGCTTAGAGAAGAGCTCACGAAGGACATTAATGGGTGAAGCAGTGACCTCCCAGTTGGTGATGCCGAAGTCTCGTAGGTGTGCACGAGCATGACTGGAAAGGCCGGCCCTGGTGTCAAAGCCAGCATTGCAGAACTCACAGTGCATCACACTGAAGGTCGCTGGGTCAAAGTTAGCAACTGGTCATGGGGCATTCAGAAGAACAGGGCCAGAAACAGAAGGATACAGAAGCAAAAACTAAAACCAAACCTCAAAAAAAAAAAAAAAAAAAAAAAGCTCACCTAAATAAAAGGTGTCTGAAAATTATCTTTACAACTTTGACAATTCGTGAAAAACATATAAAATATATTATATATTAAATTCTATTCAAAGAAATGTATACAAACAACATCGAAACCTGTTTAAATATAAACACCATTAGTGAAGCTCAAGAACATCAAGGTGATATTCCAAGTGCTGCCATGTACAGTGAAAAATATCCACATCAATCCTTTCAACAGCTGTGGTTCTTGCCTTTAGATCATCACTGTCTGTCACTAAGTGTTGTACGCACACTCTTTGACCAATCCCACCACCCCAAAAAAAGTAATTGCAGAGTAAAAAACGTCACCTCTATGGCCAATCCAGCTGCCTGTTTGGGAATGTCTAATTCAGAGATTAGATTTATTAGATAGAATTAGATTAGATAGAATTCAGAGATAACCAAGGACCAGTGTGACATGATCAGAGGTACAATCCCAGTATTTCTACAGTTCCTGGCTGTCATTTGATGTAGAATAAAAATTGTAAAGATTATTTTCAGACACCCTGTATGTAGTGGCAGAAATCAAAGTGCATCAACTCTATCATTATGCCTTTTTGAAGATCAGGACTTCGATACTATGAATTTCTGGCATCAAATAATACAAATGCAATAAATTACATTAATTATATTTTAAATATAATTGTCAGAAAGTGGCAGCGAGGGCATGAGTGAGTGTGGAGTACAGGGAGTGCAGAATTATTAGGCAAATGAGTATTTTGTCCACATCATCCTCTTTATGCATGTTGTCTTACTC
>JAQQZS010000008.1:14344400-14356682 GCA_030068045.1 Platyallabes tihoni | reverse complement strand
GGGAGACAAAGCGGCGGCTCAGTAGTCCGGAGAACCGGATCTTCTTCCCTGAGGCTGTGGTGGCCCAGATGTTACAACTATCCTGACATTCCAAATATCATTTTGCCAATCTGAGAAAAGGAAAGGCAGCCATGCTAGTTTTGTCAATTTAATTTCAATGTTGGATTGAAGAATGTGTTAAAATAAATACTTTTGCTTTTTATGAACAGCAAACAACAACATTTTTGATGTATTACAACTGAATGTCAAAAGATTGTGGTACTTCCATAATGGAAAAGAAGACTCATGATCTTTGGATCTTTATCCAAAATGTAGTTAATGAAGTGCATTTTCATTTAAAACCCACCATTATTATTATTATTATTATTATTATTATTTAGTTAGTTCTTTGTTTAATGATGTTAGTCCCTATATGGCCAAAGGTTATATAATATATAATCAATATATGTAATATATAATCTATATATGTTTTATTTATATATAATCCCTATATGGCCAAAGGTTTGTGGACACCTCACCATTCTCATTCTTCTGGAAAGGCTTTCCAATAGATTTTTTTTTTACCTGTCATTAGGGATATTTGTGGCTATTTTTGGTCATTCCGCTACAAGAACTTTAGAGGACAGGAACTAAGTTCAAGCAAGGAGGCCTGGCCCACTGTTGGCATTCCACGCCATCCTAAAGGTGTTCAGTGGGTTTTTGTGTCAGGGTTCCGTGGAGAGCATTTGAGTTCTCATACTGCAGCCGTGGCAAACCAGATCTAGTACACAGGGCCATTGTCATGCTGGAACAGGTTTGGGCCTCTTAGCTCCAGTAAATGGAAAGTGTAATGTTATAGTATGTACAGCATACAAAGACATCCTATACAGTAGTGTGCTTTTATCCTTGTGGCAACTTTTTGGGAAAGGCCCAGGTGCGGGCGTGATGTTCAAACATGCACAAATTCTTGGATGGAACAAATATGTGGCAAGACTTTTACTTTTTGAAGCCGGAGTGTCCACTTCTGCACGAAAATAGCAAAAACTTTGGAATTCTCAAGTGAATAGCTAACTTTCTGTGGCAGATTTCTGTATACGATCTTCAGGAAACAATTCGACCATGTGACACCAGAGTACTGCAGATGTCTTACATAGAATTACAAATTATTCTTATCTTGATTGTCAATATTTTCTAAAATTAAAAAAGTTAATAAAACATTTAATTTCAACTTTTGTTTTAAGACTTTTGGCCACCACTGTAGGTGGTACATTTGATTAAAGTTAAAGGATGCATGGAGAAACATCAGTGTTTCCTGTTCACACCTGTATCCAATGTCGTCCCAGCCACGGTCATCCTGATGGAACCTCTGCATAGCCCTCATGTCTTGCGAGCACTGCTGGAAAGACAGACACGGCTGGGACGGCTCATAAGTATGATGGATATATAGGAAGGATAAAGGAAGGGACAGCAAAGTGGGAGTACCACGGTAGGGCTGAGCTTCCCACATGCAACGTGGAATGATGGCTGGACAGTCTGAGGATAAGGTAGAAATGTAGTGGTTAATTTTCTTGTAGCCTAATCAAAGTGACATCATGAGACCAGCAAGAGTACATTTAAAAGCTTATGTTTGCTACTAGCCCGTCTTATAACATACCAGTCTGTGTCCAAGCCTGTCTCTTACTTCAGTGGATAATCTCACCCGAATGCTGTTAATTGCTGCAGAAACCAGCCTGTCCTGTACTCATCCCCACAAAATGCTCATACTGAACATTCATCCAGGATGATTAGGTACTAGCTGACATTTCTGTTTCACAAATAGGTTATAATCCCTTTAACCCTTAAAGCCCTTAAAGCGACACAGGTCAGCATACTGTAGGTCAATCACAATTAAAAAAATATATATGTGCTTATATAAAAGCCTCTCTGGAGTGTGTTAACAGGAAAGCTTCAGACTGCAAACTGTGTATTTTTGAATATATCAGGTAGAACAAAAGTTATCATTACTTTTATGAATGGTCAATTTTACCACTACCAGAATATGGGAATTAAGTTAATCTAAAAACGAGCATATTATTATTTAATTTTTGGTCATAGAAACAACTGAAAACAACCAAAGAAACTTGTGATTACGTGTATTTGTGCTATTTCCTTGCCTTCGTGACCCAGGCTTAAAATTTTAATTACATTGTCTATATTGTGCTGGAAAAAAATTATATGGCACTCTATATTGCACAATCCTGAGCCCTAAATACGTATGTTCATTAAAAAACACAGCAAAAGAAAATAATGGTTAAAATGCTTTGAGGGGTTTAAATGATCCAAAGTCACCTAAACAAGAATTGGTTTCCATTTAAGTTTGATTCCTCTCAAGGTTTCTTCTTCATCTCATTTCAGCAAAAAATAAATAAAAATTTTCATTGTGCCACTAACTTTGTCATTAGGGATCAAAATTTTTGACAATGTCAAAATGTAAAAGTTAATCAAAAAGCAACATACCTATGTACTTGTGAACAAACGTCTTCAGCCCTTCATCCATATCCATTCTTTTGTTAGATTTTTTCTCATATTTATCCAGCCTTTGATATATATTCAGAGCCTTAGTTACTTGCTTTGTCAGTGAATCAAGGTTGACCAGCTTCCTGAAGTTGCTTCTGCGAAGCTGGCTGATCAGCGCAGGTGCTGCGTCAAGCCCTCCGCTCTTCAGCCGATGAGTGTAGTACTGTGTAAGGAGGCTACTCAATATTGGCAGGTGTTTGTTAGGTTTAGCAACATGCTTCCCTAAAATCATTCCATCCATGCCTCCATTTATTAGAGCTTCTGTGACCAAGGAGGGCACACCAGAAAGAGTGAAGACCTGAGGATTTCTCACATTGTCCCAACATCCATTAGGACCTAGATGTAATGAGGTGGAGGATTGAGTTTTGGAATGCTGAAGGAATGAGACAGCTAGGTTCTTGGTGAGAGCAAGAGGGTAGAGACCAGGCACACGTGGCCAGGAGGTGGATTTCAGACCGGCTTCAAGGCCCAACAGAAGAGGAATCAGAGCCACAGTGGTTCCATCTTCTGTGAGTACGACACCTTCCTCGAATTCCTGCACCACTTGGTGTTTAAGAACATTGGAGATGTACTCATCGAGTGGTGACTTTATTACAAGACTCTCTTCGTCAGTGAGGGGTCCGAGATAATGCTGGATAAATGGCGTGTCAATGCCAGCAGCTTTACGCAAACCCCTCAGCACCGCTAGAGGCTGGAGCCCAGGGTTCTCAGACTCGATATTTTCCACTGCTTTAATGAAGTTGTTCATGTGCTTTGTGTTGTCTAACCAGGAAAAACAACAGGTTATAAATCGGTATAACAATCATGTTGACAAGATGATCAACTAGTTAATTTATAACCTACTGACTGTAAGGCAAAAGAATAATACAACAAATAAACGAAGATTTTAAAAAAAAGAGAATGGTTAAATTACTTTGGTAATGTTCGGTCTCCTCCTGTTTTATAAATATTTGTTTTCATGCATTTTCTTATCTACTTCTAACTCAGGCCTGGGCAAACAACTAGAGATTAGTTATGAAAGCTGAGCTCTGAATGCAATAAAATCTCTACTTATGAAATGCTTATTGGACTCAAGATTGAAGGAAAAAAATCACATTAGTATTAATTCTGCATGGATTCTGCTCCATCCTATAACATTAAGTGGAAGAATAAATAGATAAAAGTGTTCATTAATAAATTAGAAATTGCTGAGGAAATGATTGATATTATTGGAAAATAATTAACTTCAAGTTGATAATGACCATTCAAACAACTTAATCATTGATTTTTTAATATAATGTCACTCTCCTCACTTAATCGATTAAAACTCTGATGAGAAAAGGGCAGAAAACTAATTTAAATCTAAGGATCTAAGGAATCAATTCTAAGGATTAACCATATGACACCAATATAGCCTAAACCAGAGAATGCCTGTGGAAATAAAATCATAAAAAGTGAACATAATACACTTGAGCTGCCAATACAGGTTTGACCTGTGCCACACAGGAGACAGGGTCGGACCTGGGTCTGTTGGCGCCTGTAGGTGGGTTTGCTGCATTGATGCGCCCCCATCCCCAAACCACCCCAAAAAAGTGTGTGTTGTACCACCCAAAATTTGGTGCCCTAGGTGACTGTCAAGGCAATTTTGTGCCACAGTAGCTCTTCTGTGGGACTGTACCAGACAAGCTAGCCTTTGCTGCACTTATCGCTGGTTGTCTTTCCTTGGACCACTTTTGACAGATGCTAATCACTGAATGTTGGGAAAACCGCAAGACACCTTCCATTCAGAGATGCTCTGACATAGTTGTGTAGCAGCAGAACTTGACCCATGTCAAAGGTTCTTACACTTGCCCATCACAACACAAGAATTTTGAGAACTGACTGTTCTGATTGTTCTCTTGCTGACTAAGATATACCACCCCATGACTAGTGGTTTTAACATTGTAGCTGATTAGCGTATGTTCAACATTAAGATTCTCATTTATATTATGTACATTTTATAATTATAATATAAAGGGAATAAACATAATTTGAGTTCTGCTTAAAAGAGGGAAGTTTTTATTATTACTAGTATTATTATTATTATAGTCACCCAAAGTGTATACAACTTTAGGAAAAGAAATATAGTACGATGTATAGTAAATTAATATAATATTTATAATATATTACCATAATATTATCATATATATCACGTATAGCAATACATTTTATATTAAATTATTTATACAAGTTTTTCTTTTCCTGAAGGGTGTATACATTTTTTTGGTTGACTGTATGTAGAAAATTATTTCAAAAGATACTTTGAACTGATTTGAACTTAAGATGTCTATATCTTCTTGATTAACACACTGTATAAAGGAATTGTGCAAAAATTAAATTCTGCAATTTTTGCATTATTTTCTGTGATGCCTCCAGACTACTACCTGCCTTCGGGTTTGTTAAAAATAAAACAACGGTATAAATGTTACCTACCATCTGTGAAACACTGGACCACCAGCACGTACAGAAAAATCATCCATCTGTATCGTAAATCCATGTGTGCGAACCTCACCGAACACAACCCGTGTTAAAAATAAGGAATAAGACACTGCACGTGCGAAATATGCTGGCTTTCATATCCACATCCCCTTGATATCCTGTTACATAAGAGAATATTCTGATAAACTGTCCCTGTGAAACCTATTCTTGTCAGTTGAATCATGGGAAAATGACATGTGCAATATGGGCCCTTCCAGCTTGAACATTCAAGGTCCCATCTTTAATGTTTATTTATCCATTTTACACAAAAACACCTAAAAAACAGTCTTCTGCACAGCCTAGCACACAGGCAGCAACTTTTATTTCTGATACGAACACCACAGTGGGTAATCATTAACCAGTCAGTAAATTACAGGATGTAAATTCTATGGTTGTTTTTCATTGCCACAGCATTGCTTGTTTGAGAAATGAGTAAACAGTCGCTTGTTACACATGTATGTACAAGAACTCTGAGCAGTTCAGGATCAAAAGGACAAAGTATAAGAACTGGAGTACTTGAATGAACAATTAAAAAAAAAAAAAAAAAAAGGATTGCTCAAAATTTTGTTCCACAAAGCAGGAGCCAAGCCCAATAGCTTAGTCATGTGGAATCATGCATCCGTGGCTGGAGAGATTTTTTGTAACACAAGATGAAAATGTTTTGGAAAACTACATGCTTCTAGCCTTATTTGTAAAGGAGCAGTCATTTCCGAGTTGTAGCGATTGTTTATGGTGACCGAGTAAAAACTAAAAATAGTTATTTGTATTCTGGATGTATAGTTACAGGAATTGCAATAAGGTCAAAAAGATATTTATTTGGCAAGTGGAAGTCCAAAAATTTTGAAAGACCAAATTAATAATAAAAAACTTCCAATTGTGTTTGTGCTTTTCAATGCAAATAATTTTATTTTCACAAGGCAGTATTACAAGCATTAATTTTCTACACGCCTCCTCAAAACCTAAAACTGCTGAAGCTACAGTATGTGAACTGCCTCAAGTGGGAAGTAGGGAATTCCAACATGGACTATGCAAAGTGGTTATAAAAGCAGCAATAATTGTAAAGCGCGGTCACAGAGTTATAAGACCGAGCATTTCAGTACGAACACAACTGAAAAGTGCTGACCACTAAGTGTTTAGAAACCAGTGACTTCCCTTTACACGAGTCAGTTCTAATAAACACTAAGCAGCAAGTACCATATAGGTCTTACCTCAAGGATTAACTAAGCTGTTGATCATTTGCTCTTTACCTTTTTATTTAAAAAAATTTATGCAAAAGCCCTATATTTTTCCAATCATGTCTGTTATTAGAACTATTAATACAAGAGAAAGAATCAAGACAACAGTGTGAGTTTGTGTTTTATTTAAGAGCCATGTAATGGCCCAGTATGATATCTGAAACTTTACAGTTGTAAATTAATAAATGAAACTAGTACAAAAAGAGTGAAAATTGAGGAATAGAATAATAAAAAAAATAACCCATCATTAACTGCTGCACTGCAGACGGAAACAATTTTAAATCCTGTAAGGTTGAACAGTAACAGTGATATAAAAGTTACACAAGGCAATAAATTATACTGTGCATATACAGATGGGTGCGAGAGTTTATCTAGGGAAAGTTAGGTGGGGGCATGGAAAAGGGCATCATGGGCTGTGCTGGCTGCTGCTGAGGGTTGAAGGGAAACTGTGCGTTGTGATTTGCACTGTTCTGAGCAGCTCCCTGGTTGGCACTAAACTGCTTGTTCTGGAAACTCTGGTTTCCAAAACTAGAAGTCTGAGCACCATTAAAGTTGGACTGTCCATTATAAGCCCCGTTAAAGCCACCATTACTGTTCCCATTGTAAGCGTTGGTCCCATTACTGTACACTGCCCCATTTTGTGTCTTTGTACTGAAGGCTTTCTTTGGTCCGTTGTCATAACGATCACTGCTGCGACTGTCTTGGCTGTAGTTATTATAGTCCCGTCTACCTCCAGAGTAACGATCCCGCCGATCATCTCTATACCCGCCACCTCGACCGCCCCTTGAACGACCTACAAACACACACATGTTAAATGTTAGAATTTAAATAGAAACACTAAAAGGTAGGAAGAGTCTAAAACTCGTATAAGATTTTGGGGAAATTCTTCTACCCCATTATAAAAGAAAAGTGGCTGCATACAAGCCACAGTTATTGTATCTCACCAATTGGATTTACCTCCTCTGTCTTCTGCCATCTGGATGAGTTTGGGGTTGATTGCCTGGTTTGCTTCACGGAGGACAGAGACCAGTTCATGTGCCTGCTTGAAGTTGTTAGGTGTGAAGAAGGTGTAGGCCGTTCCTGTTTTCTGGCTGCGGGCTGTGCGACCAATGCGGTGGATGTAGTCCTCGGAGTTGTTGGGATAATCGAAATTTATTACAAACTTGATATCCTCGACATCTGTGGGATAATTGCGCAGTGGAAAGGGAGCAACGAATGCACACCACCACAGCAGCAAAGAGACGTCAATATACAGCAATTTAACAGAAAGGTATGTATGCAAGGTGAAAAGATAAGGCTGAAATTCTAAATTAATGTCCCATAGATCTCTCCAGCTGAGTCTTGAAGCAACTACACTGATCTCGGCATGGGTTTAACTGACAAGCATCCCATCAATAGACCTTAAAGCAGATTTTGCTTCATCACACAGATGCAAAGACAACATACGGACTTCGGAACAGACTTCTGAAGCCCAAGTGTTGCACCTTTGGAATGAGCTTGAAATGAGCCACTAAAGGCTGGCACGGATTTTTATGACATTAGTCAAGACAAGCCAACCAGTGTGCACTTGACAGGGTCTCTCTTTGGCAGGACTCGACATGATCAAAGCCAGAACAGGAGGGAACTCTTCGGCTAGCCTGGGAATCGCATTCAGTACAGAGGTATGCACAGCTGCTCTCAATTCAAAAGGCCAAATACATGTGGAAGCAGCCCCATCAAGTGAGACCTCAAAAAACTTTCCACGATCGCAGCTGAAGCTGTGCAAGAGCCATCGCACCTATCCCATAAGGCCAGGCTCCACAGCGGCTGGCCATCGCACCAGGGCCACAAGAACTCGACACCTCTGTACACGATTTGATTGGCTGGCAGAAAATGCTGAACTCCAGCAAAGGAGCTCCAAACCCCTCCGGAGACTCTGGACACATCATGCCAAGGTCCTGCCTCCAAGACTGCACCCTAAGGTGAGGGACAACTCAGAGAGAGGGACAGCAGTTTAAAAAAATGCTATATAAAGACTACAAACAATACAGCACTCAGGAAAATGGAGCAGCACAGAAATGTACATACCTAGACCTCTTGATGCCACATCTGTAGCAATGAGAATGGGTGCTTTGCCAAACTTGAATTCTGTAGGGAGAAAAAAAAAATTATTTTATATATAGTAAGGCACTAGCCTAATGACTAAAGAGTCATGTACTCAATCAATAAGAAAATCATTATGTTCCTGTACCATTGAGCACCCAGTCTCTCTCCTGCTGGCTTTTGTCTCCATGGATACCCATTGCAGGCCACCTGTAACAAGATTTATAGATGTTCAGTGCAATACAGCATCCACACACTGCAGCTTAACCTGATGTTAAAGAGATACTCACCCATCTCTGCGCATCCTTCTTGTGAGGTCATCACACTTCCTCTTGGTTTCTACAAAGATGATAGTCTTGTTCTCCTTTTCACTCATGATCTCCTCAAGCAAACGCAGCAACCTGGAAAAGCAAGAGCAGAGAATAAGACATCTGTACAACTTAAATACAGAGCATCCAAACTATGCATAAAGCTACACCAAAACAGATCTTGATAATCACTAAACTGGCCCACTCACTTGTCCTCCTTTTCTCCATCATTGCATACATCCACTATCTGCAGGATATTGTGGTTGGCACTGAGCTGCAAAGCTCCAACATTGATCTGGACATAATCTTTCAAGAAGTCCTCAGCCAACTGACGCACCTCTTTGGGCCAGGTAGCGCTCCACATCAGAGTCTGTCTGTCTGGCTGTAAAGAAAACATGATTTAACATCGTAGAATATGACGGTTAAATTTTTGTCAGTCAATCCAGATTTAAAAATAAAATATCATGGGGTTATTACATTAGTGCTAAAGCTGACATAGATTATGCTAAAAGTGCATTAAAATGGCCTCAAATAATGACCGATATTGTAGTTCAAATCAACTACACACATCAAAGCTCCATGTCCTACATCACTCCCACTCCAGATTCTAAGATAAAGCTCGAAACAGTAATATCGTACTCTGATCTGGTCAACAATTTTTCGGATTTGGGGTTCAAAACCCATGTCCAGCATTCGGTCAGCCTCATCCAGCACCAGGTAGGTGCACCTGCGCAGATTTGTCTTTCCAGCTTCCAAGAAGTCAATAAGTCTCCCAGGAGTAGCAATGCAGATTTCAACCCCTAAAAGAAAGCATTACACAGGAGGTGAGCAGAAAGGAGGTGAGTATGACCGTTAAGAATAAGGGGAAGAAAAAAAAAAAAAAAAAGTAAATATACCTCTCTCTAGGTCACGAATCTGTGGTCCTTTAGGTGCTCCTCCATAGATGCAAGTGGACTTGAGGCGAGAGGATTTGCCATACTCCACTGCAACCTGCTGGACTTGTTGGGCCAACTCACGAGTGGGAGCCAACACCAGGCACTGGGGAACAGAGCAAAAGTTACTATCAACATCCCACTCAAAAGGCAAAGACTGGTGCATCTAAAGAATCAAACCGTCACTTACAATAGGTCCATCTCCACGCTCCAGGAATGGCTGGTGGTTTATGTGCACGATAGCAGGAAGCAAATACTTTATATATAAAAAATAAATAAATAAACAAAAAAAAAAAAAACTGTTATTCACATGCACACAATGCATCTCTAGTAAACATAAGCAAAGGTAGATTTAGAAGGTTCTTACCGAAAGCGTTTTGCCAGATCCAGTCTGTGCAATGCCAACCATGTCTTTGCCGCTAAGTGCCAGGGGCCAACCCTGAGCTTGGATTGGAGTCGGGTCAGTCCAGTTCTGTTTATTGATCACGTCCATGACATAGGCTGCAGAGAAAAGGAACAAATCCAAGTAACCACCAGGAGCCTAAAGGTTTAAGGGAGTGGAGTGGAGTTTCAACACCATTGTGTTCAACTTACAGGGAAAATTGGCTTCGTGGAAATTAATTGTAGGTTTGGGACAGTCTCTCCCTCTGACTGTAATCTCTTTGCTCCTCCTGTACTGCTCAACTTCTTGCTGCAAGAGAGAATACAAACAGAAGTCAAAATGAGCCCCAATGATCATAAGGACTTAAATGATTCATTAGACTAAAGTCAGTTAGTTCTTGTGAAAAATTATATAATTACTGTCAAAAGTGGAGGAATCTGAATGTTACATTTACCACTGATGTACATACAAGGAGGAACGTCTAGATCTTTGATTTGTCTATAGCTATGCAGGTCAATAAATGAGAATAACCAGGGATCATTCAATATGACTTCACCATAACTGGGGTGTTGATTCAATTTGTATCATAATTCTGTACACGATTTTCAGATTTTGTTAAAATTCTAAACAAACTTTAGTTGAGGACAGCCCACTTTAACACCTCTAATGCATCTTTATATTTGAATTTTGTATATGGGGGACATCCATCCAGGACCATTTCAACGCCTGATGAAATTATTTGCCCCTCCCTCCTCATTTCACCCTCCTGTGGTGTTTATAAACAAATCTGAATCCTAACAGAGGATCCGTACCGTGGACCTGCGCGCTACTTCCGGGTGCTCCTGGTAAAAGTTCTTCTCGAATTTGGGCAGCTCATCCAGGTTCCAGTGTTTCTTGCGCAGTCTGTCGCCTGGACTACCGAACTTCTTCCCGGAAGAGGGACCATTTCGACTCCCACCAAACCGCGGAGGCCCGCTGCTGTAACTGCTGCCATAACTGCTCAAAACACACAAACAAGTTGTTACTGTCGTTTATAAAGACACGACATTCATTCACCATTTATTATGTTTCACCATCAATACTATAATGAAATTAAATCGATCAAAGGGTTACTAAAAGTAACACGAGTGCGTACTCCGCGGTGAGGATCGAGTCAGGCCTGAGGCTTTGAGACGCTGCCATTTTAGTCATTTCCGGTTTTCTGGCGAGCTCTGCGGCCTTGTCCAAAAACGACGCACGCATGAAATTATTAAATAATTGTAAAAGTTAAGGATCGTATATTATGGAAATTAGGCTATAACAAGGTTTTAAAGCAAAATCCGTGTGTACCAGTAACTATTTACAAGTTTAAAAGTCAAAAGGTGTTAAACAAAAAGATACAAAAAGATTGTTATGGCGAACTATGTTGTTGCGACGCATGCGCAGAAACGCTTTACAGCACATTTCGATGAAGGAGCATGCTGCGACAGAACACCCCGCACAGAAACAAAGAAACACCGGCCGGCATTTTGTACGAGGAGCAGTTTCGGCCACATGGTGAGGCCTACAGAATATTTGTATTAAAAACGCAAGAACGACAAGGAATACACGAATTAAACATTTAATAAGAAAAAATTTTCGTTACTATTTCGTCGTCTATAGCAAAGATATATATAAATAAATGAATCATTCTTGAAACCAGCGAGCTTTGACGGCTAAGAGGCCAAGCCACATAAGCTAACGTATTTTTTTTTACATGTATATTATCCTATTTAGTTGTTTAAATATTGTTCAAAATATAGACTTAAAATAATATAAACCAAATCAGATTAGATTAGATCATGTAACCGTGGTAATTACACATTATCCGAGCGAAGACTTGAGAAAGGAAGATGGGGGAAAAAGTCCGTTACCTTCTGTCGCGGCTGCGGTCTCTGTCGGAATAACCGGGCATTTTGTAATCTTAACGAAACTTACAAACGAATTTGCCAAATAAATTAAAAGAAAAACTAGACGATTTGCTTATAAGGATAATTAGGCCCCAGTTCTTCCCGTACCGGCAGTGACGGTGTCTTCAATGCCGGCAATGAAGAACCCTCACTGGGCTTATATACCAACAGGAAATGACGTCCTGGAAAATACGTCACTGTATTGCACGCGCTGCGGACGTTTTCCGGTTTCACTAAACCCCACCCTGTCCGACATTTGAAGCAATCTGATTGATGCATGTTTTTGCATGAAACTCTTCACTTGTACATACAGTGGCTTGCAAAATATTCGGCCCCCTTGAACTTTTCCACATTTTGTCACATTACAGCCACAAACATGAATCA
>JAQQZS010000008.1:14302774-14344300 GCA_030068045.1 Platyallabes tihoni | reverse complement strand
CAATAAAATTGATTCATGTTTGTGGCTGTAATGTGACAAAATGTGGAAAAGTTCAAGGGGGCCGAATACTTTTGCAAACCACTGTATATGCATATTTATAAATAATTTCAATTAGTGTCAAGTTTAAGGTGCATTAAAGAGGTACAGAAATGCTATCAAATAATATATGAATATATTATGAAAATACTGCTTCTATGTACACATGCATGATGATTGTATAGTGTTAAGCAGTAATATATTATATACACACTTAAGGAAAAGAAAAACTTTAAAATGTTTCAAGATTGTGTTATAAATGTTATATATTTAAAAATATTATGCTATTTAATTTATGACAAACATTTAGTATTAAAGTATTTATACAAGTTTTTCTTTTCCTGAAGTGTGTATAATTTTTTTTGTCTGACTCTGTATATATGTGTGTGTGTGCGTTAATCTTTCGGTTGCTCTCATTGAGGGGTCACCACAGCATACCATCCAATCCGCACACAACTTTACACAGGTTTTTACATCTGATGCAATCCTGATGCAACTCTCCCATTTTATCCAGGCTTGGGACCAGCACTGCATCTAGCTGGGGCATTGGATGCGAACTGCACATGGGCCTTCCGCATGGCAGGCAAGAAACCTACCACTGAGCCACCAGTGCACATATGTGTGTTTGGACAGGTGCTCCTCACTGAATGTAACACTAACATTTAGGGTCTTACTTGCTGTAACAGTAGGGAGTGTTGTTTACAGTGGAAATGGGTATGCCAAGCTGAGCTCATAGCTACTGAAACTCCAGATCAGACTGTAGAATGTCTACAGCAATGGCGCATACAAGAGACACGAGCAGCAGCGAGTTGATTGCACAGTCCATTCGCCGGTAATGGTAGCAAAGAAATTCTGTTTGGCTGCTGTTTGCACAGGTAGTTCTGTCACAAAAGTGTCTTTTTTGTCATACTGTGAGCATGACCCAGGTGTTCCTTACCCATTTAGTGAATAAGGCCTGTGACGGAACTACCTGTGGTGTGAGGTAATAACATATATTCATTTGATTACCAAATAATGTACGTCAGCAAGCTGACCGTGGCAAGGAGAATTTTTTTTAAAATTACAGAAACCGTGAGAGAGACCAAGCTCATCTTTTTTGGGTGACATTGGATAGTGGGATAATAAATCATTATGCTTTTAAAGCCATATATCATAAAATGAAACAGTACTATGTGTGCTGAAAGAATGTTTAGTATGGACACCATAGTCTTTAACTTTAGTGTGCAATTTGTCCAAGTTAGATTATAATCTGTGAGAACAACTTTGTCTTTTTGTCATCTACATGATTAACGTTTTTCTGTATTTTTTGTCATACTTTATGTAAATAAGCATATGTAGTAAATTAGCAAAGCAGGGTACGCATGGTGCCAATCCTTTGCATACATACCACTAGCTCATTCACACACTACAGGCAATTCAGGGAACACCAATGAGCCTAATCTGCATGTTTTTGGACTGTGGGGGGAAACCCACCAAGAACAGGAAGAACATGCAACCTCCACGCACACAGACCCGAGGTGGGAATCAAACCCTCGACTCTGGAGGTGCGAGGCCACTGACACCTTATTTCAGCCAAATGTATTTTCAAAGTTATAGCTATTATAAGTATTACATAAAGTGTCCGTCTACAATTTTTTTTTCAGTAAAATTAGTTTATTTAAAACATTATCAGTGGTGACCCCTTACATCACACTATGTGGAATTAAGCAAAATTGTATTTCTTTTATTCTTCAGCTTTTAAATTTCCTTTGGAGATTAAAAATATAATGCATATTTATCAATCCCTCTATTGATCATTACCTTAATGCCTACCCACTACATCTATGCACTGATCTTCATTCCTATTGCTGCTGCACCAGTCTAACTGTGTAATGTATTAAATGGTCATTAGAGCAATATTCTGAAAACTGCCTGCCACCTGTCTCTGTAACTTTTCACCGTGAACTATTCACACCCCTGTCCCTCTCTTTCAAAACAAATGAAAAACCCTTTATCATTCAAACAAAGGCAATTGCTTTCTTTCTCTCAGCCTCCTGGCACATTTAATCACCCTGATCTGAATTACAATAGCCAATCCTGATGAGAGATCTTCAGAAGTTCACTGCACTTTACAGATGATACTCAAAGACCTTTAAGGTTGTGATATTTTTGGACTGTTACTGAAACCCTACACACACATACACACACAATTGAGACAATTATTGGTGCCAAAGGCCAGTTTTTAATCAGAACTAATTACACACAAAAATAAAATACTCTTACAAAAAGATGTTACATTAAACAAATTGCACCTGTCAACTATGAGATATAGTCCTACTAGAAAGTCATGCTGAAATAAACCAGATATGCCTCTCACATTTTATCAGAGCAATATGACGTCCAATCCAACATCTCAGAGGCAGCTGTACAACAAAAGAATGACGGGAAGAGAAAGAGAGGAAAGAATACAAGGAGAGAATTTGTAAGTGTGCACTGGACTCAAGAGTAAACAAATTCTTTAAAAAAAATCAGTCCATTCATAGAGAATTTGGTAAATAGATTTTGCCTATTATTTACAGCAATTACAGTCTGCATGTGTGCAAAATGTTCCTTTTCCCCCCAATGTGTTTTCTTTTACATCTTTCTATTTAAGTTAAATATATATGACATTTTGTGATCCACATAGCTGTATAAGGACAATATTCTATAGCTGTACAAAGCACCGTCTCAGGATATTTTAAATGATTTACCCAGAGGCTTATTTTCTTTCTCAGCCCCCCAACACACACACACACACACACACACCTGTGTGCACACTCACACACAGTTTATAAAAAAAGTAATACAAGAAGAAGTGTAAATCATTTTCAGTATATGCAAATTTTTAACAACAGTCCATGGTCATAGAGGATTGCTATAGACAAGGAGCATTTCATTCAACCATCTATACGAGCTTATAAAATAAAATAAATATGATGTTTAGTTAAAGAATAAAAATGTAACCTGTTATATAAGAATTAAAAATGTCACTTGGGAATCCTATAATGACTTTGGAATAAAAGCGTTTCACTATATTTGAAGTTAAATATTTAAAAGAATACGACCGGTTCAAGGTACGTGCTTTTGATGCATTCCAGTATACTGTTAACATGTCAACATCTTTTATATTAAAAAAAAAAAAAAAAAGAAAATCACTGACACTTTTTTTTCGCCTCCAAAATGTACACATCAACCCTAACTTTTTAACTATATGATTTGAAAATACTTCATTTCTCATCACCATTAAGCATCATTAATTGTCCACTTGCAGCTCAAATTTCTAATCGTATTCAGAAGAACATGTGATTGGAATTTGATTTAGGAATTATAACTACCCGGGTTAACATGTGCCAAAATAGGCAAAGTTAGTGTTAGTATTCAGTCTGTCTATCCTATTTTTTTTTTTTTTTTTTGGGTGGGCTTTGTCAAAACACGGATATAATTAGGAATCCATGACTGAAGAAAACAAAATAAAATACCTCTACCACCTCATCAGCATGCTCCTACATATGCATCTGCATACATACACATTTGGTTAGGCCATAGGAGATCAATGTTTGATGGTAAAATCATGTCAAAAACTTAATGCTGCTAAAAATAAGTTCTGTAAAAACATTCAGCTTTTTTTTTTTTTTTTTTTTTTTAAACAGCCACAACAAAAGTCACCTGGTAGTTGTTGATGACAATGCAATGTACATATTCCACTTCATTGCAACAGCAGCTGTTTCAAAAGTATTTGTTAATAAATGAGAAATTTACAGGCAAGTGACAAAGAAAAAAAACATAGGTTGTGATATACTGGAGGACATTTTCCTGGCATCGTTTGCGAGGGAAGCATTACAACAAAGCAATAAACTGACTGATTCACTTTATCCATTAATGAAACGTCTATCCTGATGGGAACTTTTCTCTTCACCCCCACCCACCCCCTCCACAGTGCATAAGAGGATAATGAATGACTTCAAGAAGATAAAAATGATGTAAATATGCTGTGGTATTTATAATTACTGGTTATCAACACATTGTAAGACCTATATGAGTGTGTCAGATGGCATTCTCCATCTCAATCATCAATACACCAGTAAAAAAAAAAAAAAAGTTTTCATTAAAAAAAAAAAAAAATCTATTCATGCCTCCAGTACTGTTCCAGAAACATGTGGGCAAATACACTGTTGTTTATTCCTTCATCACTTGTCTGGATATATTTTAGCTTTTTTTGTACTGCTTTATTTTCCTAGACTGCATCATATAAAAATAGAACCAGACTGCTGACCTAATCAAATCATTTGTTTGTTCGTTTAAAGAAGCCTGAAGCTGTGTAGGACTGCTGCTGAGACTGGTTTAAAAAATTAAGCACAGGCAATTAAAAAAAAAAATTAAAAAAAAAATAAAAATATATATATATATGTCACGGGGTTAAAAGTGGCCAGAAGGACACGTATTCTGACTGCCTTCTTCACAGGGCCTTAAATGTCCATTGTGCAACAAGATATTTAAACACAACACCTTGAACTACAGATGTAGCTGCCGCTGGCATTTTTCCGGCAGGCAGTATGCTCTCTATGCTTATGCAGCAATGTTCTGTTGTTACCCCACCGGTGTCTCTCTTTTCCTCAGTCAGCTGGTACAGACGCTACATGAAATACTGTCTGTCTTTTTTCCCCCTTAATGCTTAAAAAAAGAAAAAAGAGGAAGAGCCAATATTTTAGCATGTTCCAAAAAGGTATAAAGTCAGAGAGTTACTAGCAGCTGAAAAACGAAGTCCATTCTTCAATTAAAAAAAAAAAAAAAGTAAAAAAATAATGCAGGGAAGCAGAGAAACCAAAATGTTTCATTCTTAACAACATATTCCTAGTTCTGTCCCCAGTTCTGATAACAGGGGCAATGCTACTGGCCCATACACCACGCCCTGGTGGCGTAGAATGACCGGCATACTCCTTCCACAAAAACGGCTTTCCTCCTGTTGCATGCCCTCTAGTGGCTGGAATCACTCGACAGCAAAGCCACAAGTCTCCTCTATGGCCGTCAGGAGTTTGTCATAAAGCTTGTCGTAGTGTTCATATGGAGGAATGTCAATGCGGTTGAAGCTGTAGAGCAGAGAATTATAACAGATTATTTTACTGGGGTAAATAATACGTTTATACTGTGAAATAATTAATTTGAAATAAAAGCAGAAAGTCAAGGTTTAGAATTTTTCACTCACCATGTGTGAGCCTTGGGCAGGTTATCAGTGCTGGCATCAATCTGATGAATGGTGAACAGACGTGGACCTGCAGCCCCTGAGCCCCCAAACAAGAGGAAGAAAACAAACAAAAAAACAGGGAGCAATATTATTAAGATAGCTGAGATACTGCTCAAAATGATTAGCATGATGCACTACATGGACACAAATTTATGGATACCTGACCATGGCACCTATT
Source organism: Platyallabes tihoni (assembly GCA_030068045.1). Taxonomy (NCBI): domain Eukaryota; kingdom Metazoa; phylum Chordata; class Actinopteri; order Siluriformes; family Clariidae; genus Platyallabes; species Platyallabes tihoni. Next base: position 14,338,826 of record JAQQZS010000008.1, on the reverse strand, counting down.
TGTGAGCTTTGCCCAAAATCTGCCACAAGGCTGAAAACCCACAATTGTTTAGAATGTCTCTGAAGGTTTTAAATTCTTCACAGAGATCTAATATCAGCCCTACTGGATTCTGTTCTAGTGGTTGGAAAGGTCATTGAAGAACAACCAACTTGAATCAGCTGGAGATGACTTATGCTTTGAGACATTATCATGCTGGAAGTGGACATTAGAAGATGTCTCAAATAGCCTATGGCATTCAAGCGATGATTGAGGCCCAATGTGTGCCAAGAAAACATTCCCCACACAATTACACCACCTCCACCAGCCTGCATCAATGTCACAAGGCAGGTTGTGTCACCTCAGGAAAAATTGAGATGTTCTGCTCTTGAAGCTACTCACTACCACTCAACTCAACATGTTGTGCATTCTGAGATGCTTTTCTGTTCACCACAGTTGATAGTTATCCGAGTTACTGTAGCCTAAACACTAAAATCACTTTTTTTTCCCCGTACAAAAACATCACCCCAGAGGAGTGGAGATTATTATAATAGATAAGTGGTATGGGATCAAATCTGAAATGGGATGTTCCACAAACATTTGGCTATATAGTGTATTTGAAGAGGTTTTCCAAGATACAACACAATGTAAATACATGAAGTTAATTTCTGTTAAACAAAACAATTTAACTAAGATTTTGATAAAAATCATCAGCATCTTTTGCTGTTATACAATTTTGATACCACTAATTGTTAACATGCTATCTGTAATTATTTCATCACCTTTATACCACAGCACTATTCAATTCTCACTGACTGGTCAGAAGGTTTTGCTTAATATTCTAAACCATTGGCTGTTACAGTGTTGACTGGCTGATGTGTCTCACTTAGATTGACCACAAGGTGGTGCTGTAAGGACTGCACTGAACCTTTATAACTGTGGTCAGAAAAATTAAATCATGACTGGGGATCAGTTAAACGCTTAGTGAAGATCCATGGTTAGAATCACAGCTACAGAGACTAATGTAGACATAGACGTTTATTTGTCAAAAAAAAAAAAAAATTTTTTTTTAAATCATTTTCCACTTTGTGTTGGTCTATCACATAAAATACGTTTGTGTTTGTATCGTGACAAAATGTGGAAAAGTTCAACCGGTATGAATACTTTTGCCAGGCACTGTAAGGGACGCACAAGAAGTGATGCATCCATCATGCATAGTGACCACTGTACAAGCCCCTGGAGGCCGGATTATGGTCTGGGATTGCTTCATTTGGTCAGGTCTAGACTCAGCAACACTATGTGACAATAAAATTTAGTTAGCGCACTACCCGAATGCACTGAATGACCAGGTTATCACATCAATGGAGTTTTTACTTCCTTGATGGAACCGGCACATTTCAGGATTTAAACGGCGAGTGGTTCTGGGAGCATGAGGAATCATTGTTACACATGGACTGGCCACCACACTATACTATTTTTATTTTTTTGCCAATCTGGGCACTTGTATCAGTCTATGATTTCAGACTTGTATCATACTTTTATTTTTGCTCATATTCTCGCTTGTGTCTCTTACGTACATCTGGAAGACTTCAAATAAATGTACATGTGGCATGTTACAGCCATACACCTCTCCCCAGCTTGTTTCCAAAGTTAACTGTAATTTTTTTTTTATTGAAATTTTTTATAAATTTAGTCCTGTCCAATTCTTTTTCTCGCTCACGCACCATTGGGGGCGTCGTAACACACTCGAGGCCAGCTCTATCCGCTCCCTCCGCGTGCACGAGCTCGCAGACGCCCCGAATGGCGCAGAGCCGCGATCAATGTGGGAGCACTAATACCCCTCATCCCTCCCCGCTGAGAGAGCTCGGCCAATTTAGCTCTCTAGAGGCCTCCGGCTGTGAGAGGAAAACAGCATCAGCCGGGGTTCGAACCTGCGATCTCCGGATGATTTCAGGTATACCAACGTTAAACACTCTACTTCCTGAACCTTTTTGCTGCTGCTTTGAAACCCTCAATTTACACTTGAACATATTTAATAATCCAAGAAGCTTGTTGCTCAAAAAAAAAGAGACCTTCAGCAGGTTTAAGAAGTTTGTAAAATTCAAACACCAACCATAAAAAGAAAATACGGTTCATACTTGATAACAGTCTAGAATAGTCAACATGTGTGAGATTTGAGACACACTTTCAGATAGTTTATTCACTTGGACACAGTGTCACAGTGCTATACTGCCACTACTCTTTCCGTTGATAGCACACCATGCGGACACGTCACGTTATTTTCTTCTGATGTGCAAACGCAGCATGACTAAAGGATACAAGTGATGGCCATTTAGTCTATTCATGGTTGTCGGGACGTACAGTATAATTCATATATTTAAGTCTTGAGGAGTACACTATGATCAACAATACTGTTTCTCTACTTCAGCTGAAAACAGTAGTAACCCTGCCCATTACAGCGGTTAGAATTCATACACAGAATCATTATTGTAATTTTAAGATTGCTGTGATATAAAAATAATAAAATATATGGAAATTTTTGGCATCAAACCATCCTATTGCTGATTACTTTCCTAAAACTGCACACCCCGTCATGCTTCAACAAACAAATGAAACATGTAAATGGCCAATTTTAATATTTCCCATGGTGAATATAAAAATAAACATTCACACCACGATAAAGCGAGTACAACTCCCCATTTAAGCATGTCCATAATTCATCTGTGCACAATTAACATGTTGGTCCTGCTCTTACCGGATCAGTGCTTAAATGTAACCAAATATCAAGAGCACCTTGTGATTGGCACTAGCATCTGTTCATCTCTCTCCAGAATATGCTCTGTTAAACTGTTAGTTTATGATCTACCTTGTAGGGCTTTGAAACCCTGCAGCGGCACTCTGGACGAGCCGGTGACAAACTGTAACAGTCTAGCTCTGCGCTCCTCATCAAACGATTCGACGGCACGCCAGAACCACTTCACAATGTTGCTGTCAGGGGTGCAGTGCTTCAACCGTGTGTTGGACTTCCAGTCATTAACATCGATCTTTCCCAAGCCACACACGATGAGCTGGAAGAAGGGCAAGGAAAAAGTCATGGTTAAGTACCAGCTAAATGAGGCTGAATACACAGAAGACTTGTAGATAAAGCCTATACATGTATCGTATTTCTTACAATTTTACTGAAATAAAGGAGGAAATTAGTTTATCATTCCAGTACCTCTAGCTCTTTCTCGTCAAAGGCTTTGAGCAGATGTTGCGGGATGACTTCATTAAAGCCTTTCTGCAGGGCTAGGAACTGTGCTTCAATACCTCTCAGGAAGCGCCAGTTCACATAAAGCCTGAATGATGACCAGAGACATGACATCAGCATCACACTGCGGTGTGGCCAAGTAAGTATAATGTGTATTCACATTCACCTTGCCTGCTGTGCTTCAGGAGCTTAGTTTACATACACAAGCTGTTTGAACTGATAAAACATACCTGACATATTCCTTTTTGGTGTCCTGAGTGACCGGAATGCTCTTGCCATTGGGTTTGAGCTCATGCTGAATGATCTCTCCATATGCGTTGTGTTCTACACAGAACGTGTGGTCTAACACCCCTGTGATGTCGTTGTCACTAAAAACAAAGAACAAAAGCCATTTATAATAAAAAAAAAAACTTTTTTTTTGTTATATTTAAAGCTAATCAAATCAAGATAATTTCTTGCTTGATCCATATTTTGCATTAAATATCATCATGCTCTTTAGTCTACCAAGTTCCTCCACAAATGAAATACATTTAAATAACCAGCTCCAAAATTATAGTCAACCTGTAGTAAAGTTACAAAGTAAAGTTAAATTAAAATCTTGCAAGAAATGTGCATCAGCATATGAAGCATTTTTGGCATTCGAATGAACGAAACGCCGGCCAAGTTGCACCTACGTCCTAGAGCCGTCCTGAACTTGTCCCAGGTTTTACACTGGATGCCGTTTATGACCTCCCATTTTTCTAAATTGTCTTGGGACCGGCACTGCATGCAGTAGCGGAGTAGTATGGGGTGTGGCAACATACCGACAGCAGGGATCGAACCCAGATCCTCAAATCAACAACCTACCAGTCACTACTACCAGTCTCCACTCCCCTATGAATATCCACCAGAGTAACCATGCAGAAATTATGTGAAGCCTGTAACAGCTTCACAAAAAAAATGTAAGAAAAATTCTAAAAGCTTAAAAATCTGTCATATTTTAATATCACAAGCTATTTATTTAACCGGTGTCCAGCTTAAGCAGGAATCAAAAGGCACTTACAGGATCCAGACAAGGCTATTGTGGAGATCAGGATCCACAGACTCCATGTCATCCAGAGTGATGGGTTTTCCCAGCAGCTGCTTGTAGAAGGGTAGAGTGAAGCCGCCGTCAATGTAGTGACCGTGGAACACTGCCATACCCATTATGCGGCCCACAAAGTGAAAATAGGACAAGTGCTCCTAAAATGGAAAACAGTTCTGCAATCAATAAGTGGTATTTATAGTGCTTATAATGTATACGCATAATAATAGTATACTGTAAAGTATGCTTTATACTGGACACACTCATAATACAGTTTTATGAATTTACACTTGAATGAGTTTCCTATTCTGTTTCATGTCAGTTTTTACATTATATGATGATGAAGAATAGTTACAGTTCCGGTCCTGACAGTATTTTGTAAATGTTTATATTACTGCATCAGACATCCTCATTTTGATCAACAATGCAAGCTATAATCAAGTAACACTGTTGTGTCAACATTTTGCTCAGCACAGATACATAACAGGATACAGCAAAACAGCTAACAAAAGAAATTATTAGTTACTGAAAACAACCATTAAAGATGTTTTAAAAATACACTGACTAAATTTTATCATCAATTCATGTGGAGCCAATTTTATGAATTTGAAGAAAAAATTCTTAGACTCTTTCAAGACTTCAAGGTTGCAACTATGATTTTTTTTAGTGTTCTGTTACCATTTTAGCTTGACAATCTGCATTTATCTCCATTATCAAGCTTTAACCTCTTGTGAACCTTTACAGTGGACGGTGCTATGTACCGGGTTGACGGCAGAGTCTGGGTTGATCTGCAGCGTGTAGATGTCATCACGTGAGTACTGGAAGAGTCCATAGTATGGGTTCAGCATCTCATGAGACAGAAGGTATAACCACTCTCTATGAAGACGCAAACACAAAAGAAGACAACGTAAATCTGCAGCATTCTGAACACTGGCACCAGTTTCCACTTCCCACAATACGGAGAGTAAAATGCTCTGCAGTTCACTACAACATACAGTATATTCTGCTAGCGCTGTGACCTCATTATGTAACATCAGTGTTTCACCACCAGAGGGCCTATGTGCAAATGAATTCTATGCAGGTGAATGAAATGGATTAAATGCGTCAGTGTAGCCACTACGAATTTTAAATAATTTGGAATACAAATACAATCCTAAAAGAGCACTGTTACGATCTGATGAACTGAATAAACAAGTTTCAGGTTATGATACCTTGCTACGCCTCCATAATCCAGCCCTTCTTCTCCTCTGAACTTCACCATCAGTCTCTTCCACAAGTCTTTTGGCCTCATCTTCATCACCTGCCTATAAGACTCCTGTAGAGGCAGAGGGGGAAAATTGCAAATGTATAGTGGAGTATTTTAAATTCTCTTTTTCTTAGTATCCACTTTTGGGGAAATCTGTGCACAGACACAAGTTCACTGAACCTGGAATTTATGCAAATACAAAATAGAAGAAGAAGAAGAAAAAAGCAAAGAAAGGAAAACACATGCACATGTAAATGCGGACACGAAGACAAACTTTGCTCTAGGGGTCAATAATGTGTCTCCTGCAGCCCTGCATGCCTTTCTAGCTCTGGAGGGAATGCAAAGGAATGCAGGAATGCTGCAACAGAAAATGCCGCACACACCCATGAAGACGGATGAGCGCAAACTCGGGGAAAAATTATTTCACGCTGTGAAGGCGAATGTGCACGTCCATGGAGCTCAGAAACCATACCACAGCATCTTTATGATTAGGGGACAAGATTTCCATGGAACAGTAGAGCTAATGGCTTCCGGTTTAGTGTGTCCTTCCCACAAAAAATAAAATTCACCCGGTGCACTGAGGACATTTTCATAAGTGGATGAAAGGATTAATAACGTGGGAGGTGTCCAGGCTTGTTTATTGGGGACTAAAAGAGCTGCTAGACCTCTATTTTGTCTTAATCTAGAGGTTTGCAAGTAGGGAATGCGAGACCGCAGAGACAGGTGGGGAAAAAGGGAAGTAAATTGGTTTATTGTACAAACCTAAATAAAATGAAATGAGAGAAACACAGGCGTCTCTATTTGCATTTAAAGCTGACAGTGTCTGGCTTCACTAACTCCATCGCTCTTGTGAGAGCCGTCTCCAGTCTCATAGTGCATTATTGAGGTCTAATTAGAATATTCACACCTATTTCTCAAAGATCATGCGGTGACGGGCTGATAAAATGGCATGTCCTAGTCTTGCTCGGGTTGTCGTCATTACATGCAGACGACTCAAATGTATTTATATTTGTGCTGTTTTGAGGTGCCCTACCTCAAAGATCTCCTCGCGGGACACCTCGATGCGGCAGTGTCCTGCCTGGGGCTGCTGCTGAGAAAGCTCCTGCCGGAGAATCTTCAGCTTCTGCACCAGATCTCTTTTGTACTTGGGCACGGTGAGACACTCGGCATCATCGGGAAGATTTCCTGGAGACAGCACGGACTGGGCCTGTTCTTTTAGCTGACTCACACGACTGCACACACACACACAAAGGGAAATGTCTGTGGTTAAAAACAGATGTTTTTGGGATTATACCTACTTAATAACAACATACACACAATACAGTGCTTTGAACATTTCACGGCATGTGACTGCAAATATGTCTCTGCAAACAATCAGGCTCTCAATGTCAGTGATTCACACCCAAATTGCAAACTGTGGCAATCATCTCACATACCATCCATATGCATTGTGTGAGCAGGAGGCGGTGGTGTTTTTCCTGCGACATCTCAACAGTTTCTGAGCCGAGACTAAACATGACTCATCAGAATTCGGAGCATACTCTATTGGATCAATCGCTAGCATCAGTTACTAGTTAGATTATGCACACCATCCATATTTACCAGTTTCCTAGCAACAGTATGCGCTCATCTTAAACTGTGGGTGAATCATCTATTTGCCTTTCAGATCAATACATTAATAGTCTAACCAGTTCTAGATATTCTGATAAAGTTTTCCGTTAGCTGGAAAATGTGACTGATTGTACAGTTATTTGGTAAACTTTTTTTTTTGTACCTTACTCCTGTAAAGCAAAAAAAAATCAAAAAGAATTTGTCTTTCATTTGTCTTTTAGCAGCTGTGTCTCTGCATTTGCCTCTGTAGGATACGGATAAGTGTGTGTGCATGTAGTGGTAACGCAGTGTGGTCCCCATCTCTCTGGCTGCCTGCTACTCTGTGGTGTCTGCAAAGCATCGCCCAGCTGAGCAGAGAGCTGAGCTGCCTTGCACACACTGCCTTGCAAACACCGACAATACACCACTTCAGGGAGTGAAGGAGGCAGGACAGGGGATGTAAAAGACAGACAGAAAATGGAGGGAAAGGAAAGTAGAAATAGCAAAGAAGCAGCAGCACATGGAAGGATGAACTTAAACAGAGGGACTGAGGCAAACAGGAAACGCTAGTGTGAAGGGACACGAGACGTAACCAAGGTTAGAGGAAGACAGAAATAGAGCTGGATGGTGTCTCAATGAGAGGAAGAGAGTGAAATCTGAGGAACCCGGGGCCTCTGCTACAAAGGGACACCTAAATAAGTTTAGGCGCAGAAGATCAATTCCACTTAGCAGTTACTAACCATCTCGTAACTCATTTTATATACTGCATGTTTAAGGATTTTTTTTTCTTAAATAACTCATCACTATACATTAGGACAGTGTTTCCAAACATATGTGTGTCATATGTAACTTATGTCTCACAGGGACACATTATTCACCCTATTTGTGTTATAGGGTGTATTTAGGGGCATCGATAATCTTTTTTTTAAATATTTTTTTTAATTATTTATCTTCGAAATGATGAAACTCTTGCCTCTGGATAGCAGCAAAATGACCCCAGGAGGAGTGAGTTTCCAGTGGGTTGTACTTTCTACAAACCTGAGTGTTCGCGTCTCAGAGTGAATTTCTTAAATATCTAAATGTTGAGATTTTACTGCCCAGACAGAGCATATGGTTGAGACTCTCTCTCTCTGCTGAACCATGCAGTTTTCATTTCCTGATTTCGAAAAGTGTCAAATATTTATCGGAGGGTGAATGATATGTGCTCTATGACACGAAATACAGCAAGTGGGGGAAGACAAACATAGGAAAAAAAAGAAACACACAAAACATGACCACAAAAGTATTTTTGTGACAATTTCCGATCAAATGCTAAAAAAAAAAATCATCATTAGCAAAAATGGAGGAGCTTTCTGAGCTGATATAAAATGAGCTAAAATTATGGCCCTATTTTTTTTCTACTGTAATCGATGAAAATGTTATCAGGTACTATTAATGAAGACTGCTGTGCCACATGGTCTGGTAGAAACCTGAGTCATGACTCATGCCGATTTGTTCGGACGGCGCTAGACCAATCAATAGTCTACATTATTTCTTCCCATATATCCTTCTTTGTCCTCTTTGTACCCCAGCAAGAACGCTAATCGGTTTTTGCATGCATTCTTGGACATGGTATGGGTTGCTCAGCAAAAAAAAAAAAAAAAAAAAACACCAAAATGTAGGATCAAAATTTGTTTGTTCCTTCAATTTTTTTCCCCTCCATACTGCACTGTCCGCTGGAAAAACACTTTTATGCAATGTGCCTTTGTGAGGGAGGTGTGCACCCACTGAACGAGATTCCTCTAATGTTTTTACCAGAGCGTGTCCGCCACTTGGAATGTCCAGCTGGAGAGCTTTTAGATAGCCAGCACAGCCAGGGAATTGAATGGAAACATCTCATGCCTTTCTCCCTCCTACCTCAGATCACAAAATGGAGTCTGCATGGACAATTATGCAACCATGCAGTGTACAATCCTTTCTAAATAATCAGAAGACAACCTTCAGTGGCGTTGTCTGCTACTTTGGTGCTGCTCTTAATGCACCTAAAATGTACTTTTAAAAGCCACTTCTAATATTTATAACCTGAAAGCTTAAAAGTTAACACGGCAATTCATTCGGGAGGTCACCGGTCCTCTATGCAAGTTATTCTGTTGGTTTTAAAAGTGTTGGAGCTACAGAGTTTGTCAGAGTGTGTAGTGTGTGGTAGTGAGCGGATACAATATTCTCTCTTAACTTGGAGAAAAGGGGGCTCTTTGATCTGTCTGAACAGGAAAAAGGAAACCTGATCTCTTCATCACTGCATTCTTCAGACATGCATGTGCGCTCACATAACATAAGCGAAGACGCACAGATTTCATGAGAGGAGATTTCAGGGAAAAAATAAATATTGTTTAAACTCAACAACCGATCCATCTGTACATTGTAGCTGTTTCTTTTTCCCCTGCGTTTTAATTTAATTTTACATACCAAACACAGACACACACCTCAATCTTCTTAAATAAACAAATTATTGTGGAAGATTGTTTTACCTGTTTGGAGCCTCACCAGCACCTCTTGAACCATTAGGACTGGGACTGAAAGTGTAGAATGATAAGAGAATATGCAACATTATTATTATTAGATGTTCGGATTCAAGTGGAATGTCTTCACCATGCAAGAATTAACAAACAAATATCATTTGTACAGTTATAGGTAAATAATTAAAATGTTTTCGACTGCTACACCCTGGAGTTATTAAATTTCAGTGACGACACTTGCCAAAATGTTTACCCCAGCAGCTTAACGACAATTACAAGTTTTTCATTAAGTAAGCAAATTTTTGTTAATCAACATTTGTTAAAATGCATTATTATTTTTTTTTACACCAACATAACATGAACAATCACTATACACACCCCTGCGATAATGTCTAGAACTATAGCCACTGTAATTGTATTGCACGTTAATATAAACCTGCAATGGTTTTGCAGTCAGAACTACAGTCAGAGCTGCTGCTATTAAATTAACATCATCAGACTGGAGACAGGACTGTGGTGTGTATACTCGTAAAATTCTGTCAGATATCGAGACACGAACAACACTCACTTGAGGACGAGGTGCAGGTTGGCAGAGAGCCGCGGGTCCGTGAACTGTGTCGTTCGGTTGTTGTGGTCGACAAAGTAGACGCGGCCCGTGGCTGTGTTGCGAATCTCCCACCCTGGAGGCAGAGGCCCGAGCTCCTCACAATTCACATTACTGAGATCCCTACAGAGACAAAGACAATTCACATTACTGAGATCCCTACAGAGACATGAAGAAATCTCAATGCAAATTCCATATGTTTTGGGACGGAATATGCAATCTGTCTATTTCCTTTCCTATCTACTAAAATATCTCTTTATCTCTCTCTCTCAATTATGAAATCTGCTCCTTAGAGCAGATGGTATTAAGTGTATTAAATACACAGGGTGAAAACCATGTCTGTGCTGACTCTCCAAATCCTGCACTGAAGGATTTATCTTGCGAATGAGACTTTAAGGCTTAATTACAATTTACAATTTTCAAAACACACACGTGAGAAATGACACTGAACATTGAATTGCCAAAGAATAAAAGAGCATGACAAACTGATCATCTTGTTTAACTTTAAGTTAACAGATAATTCACGGTGCAATGATGTCTAATACAGCTTTAAGTGATGTGCTACACTATTACATGCTCAAAGTCGATGTACAACTTTAACTGCACACTCATAATCGCGTTAAAAAAAAAAAAGTACAACGCCATCTGTTGAATTTTGGAATGAGCTAAAATTTTTTGTATGTCTCCATGAAGTGAGCGGAATAAAAGTATGAGATTGCGTCTATTAAGTAGATTTAAATTGCACACTCATAAGAGCCTTTTAAAAAATGTACAGCGCCATCTGTTTTGAGAATTTTGAGATGCAGTAATGATTTTTTTAAGCATATCTTTTCATCCTGTGAGCCTCAAGCAGACCGACAAAAATTCAAAAACATATCTTACCTCCTTCCAAATTATTTTTTTTCACAAATATCTTCAATGCCAACTTTACAGTTTTAATTAATGAATAAATATCCAACTACATTTCTTTCTGCGAATAAACTGGAATTCCCTGCGGTATTAAATAAAGTAGTACCAGGAATGATGTAATAAAAGAGTAAATTTCAGTAGTGAGATAGTGAGGGGTTACCTCGGCACTCTGGGGTCATGCCACGTACTGACACCCGTCTGAGTGTGCAGGAAGTACACCTGGCCTTGCTGCGTGGTCCGCTGCTCTGTGGACGGATCAGGGATAAAGGACGAGGGTTAGATGTGGCTGATCATTTATTTTCATAAAACATAAAATTGTTTTTCGGTCAGTTCTGGAATTATTGACACCACTCTTAAAGATGGCTTAAAAAAAGCTAATAAACATATCAAATTAAACTACCCTTTAAATGAAGACTCTTAGTAAATAAAACTGTATCAAAAACCATGTGTCTCACAACTATTGGCACATCTGCCTTCGTACTTTGTGCATCCTCCCTTTTACATAAAAGCAGCGAGTCTTCTCTGCTCATGCTTGATGAGCCCACTTTCCAGTCTTATGGATCTCACCCCTTTTTTTCCAAAGCTCTTTCATTCAGGGTTTGAGCATCGCCATATTGTAGCTTGATTATATGTTCACTGAACCATTTGTTTTTAGACTGGTGTGTATGGTTTAGATCACTGTGCTGTTGAAAGATCCAGGTTGTAAGTTATTGGCGGAAACTTCTAGACTGTCATGTGGAAACTCCTGATACTTTATGAAGTCTGTGATACCATGTAACCCATAATCACCTCGGATCACTCACCATACTTAAGAGTGTCTCCTTTCTGTATAACCAATCCTCTTTATAAACAGCACAGATAAACCTCCAATAGTGTCTAGTGAACTCAGGAGACTTTTGTTTCTGGTTAGATGAAAAGTATATTTATACATCTTAAAAAAAAAACAACTTATATTTGTTGGTGTGTTTAAGCTCCAATGAAACAGGAAACCACATACTAGTGTCTAACTTGAAAATGTAAAATATAAATAAAAGTAAAAAGCAAACATGCTCGTATTAGGGACTGGAAGCATACGAGTATGTGTGACAGCAAACCGATTGCTTTAATTGAGTTGAATTTTAATGCATGTTAAGTGAAACAAAAACATTTTTTATTCATAATTAGTGGCAGGTATTTATGGGTCTGAAATGACATCCTCCTGTTGTGACTAAGCTCTCTGCATTACTCTCATGTAATGAACGCACTACTGCATCTGTGTACTTAAACCACACCCTATTCTCTCTTTCCACAGGATCTGAGCACGCACGCGCACACACATGCACAGAATGTCCTCTTTACGTCACAGATGCACACACACACACACACACACACACTTGTCTAACCTGTAGTGCTGATGACAGCAGTCACAGTCAGAGAGACATTTCAGACACGCCGCTCTCTCTACAGCCCTAATTACCTCAGCAATGCTGACTTCCCAAACAGCTGAAAGCGTACTGCATCATCCTGCACCTGTATGTACACTTCATCTGCTGTTTCATTCCTCTGGCGAGCAGATGCTATGACCAACATTTTCCTTTGTCCATGCGAGCAACAAACTAACCTCACTAACACTGATGTATCCAGGGTTGGGTGTAATATGTTATGCGTTAGAGTACTTGGATTACTTTTTGATGTAACGAGTAATCTAACGCGTTAGGTCCGCCATTTAAGTGCTCAGTTATTTAATTAATTTTTCAAAAATGTAATCCGTTATTCAGACAATGATGGTAGAGTAATTATAAAGGTCTTAACTAAAACAACATGCATGACGAATCACAAAGGAGTTTTCATTTTCTGCAATGGAAAAGTACTCAAACTATTTACTTTTATCAGAAAGTAACGCTGTAATGTAACTAATTACTTTTTAACGACAGTAATTTTGTAATGTAATTAGTCACTTTAAAAAGTAACGTCCCCCAACATTGGATGCATCACGTTTGTCCCAGTGCATGTGCATGTCTTGTGAGCTGACCGTAGCCCTCAGGGAGGTCTGGCGGTGTGTGCAGGTGAGTCCGGCTCATGTAATTTCTGTGTCTCTGAGACCGCACGCGCCGCTCCTGCACCCGGATCTCGCCTGTCTGGGCGCCAGCTGCCCCGTTGGGTGTCATGATGGGTGTGTTCTCGTCGACCAAACAACTAAGGGGACGACCAGGACTAGAGTACTCTGACGCCGGCCTGAGAGAGAGAGAGACATAATGAGGGACACAAACAAAGGAAAAAAAAATAACAGTATTCGGTCCTGAAATACTTTCAGAATTGAGGTTAGGAAAAGTCTGGATTTTTAGAAAATATGAAATGGCTAAGGAAATTAAATAAAACAATGTTAAATACACAGGCATAAATTAACAGAGATAGTTCCATAAAATGCATCACCCCACAAAAAAAGGACTTCATCTTGGCCCTATATTCAAAGGTTTAAATGCTCAGACTGTGCTGTAGACCAGACATATTTGGTGTATACAAGGGATCACTTAAGACTCTTTCATCATTGCCATATTCAAATTGCTGCAACGGTCTTAGAAGTGATCCAGATGGGTAGGAGTGCATTTTAAAAACTGGCAATCTGAATCAAATCTGATTTCTCAGCTTTAATCTCAAAACTCCACAATTGCTAAATAACATCTTATTTTGGCTTTCATAAAGCATTTTCTCTCCCCTTTACTGGGTTACTGGTTTAACTTTTCAAGTAAAGGCACAGGACTTCACTTAAAGACGACGCCTGATCTGTGTCCTGAAAAGCACTACAGGTGAAAATTTATAAAATTCATTAATAAAATAAAAATAAATTGAAAACAGACTGAGAATACTGCTGAGATGTGCCAAAGACACCAGACTGACACACTGTGTGTAACATGTTATAGTTTTTTTCCTGTAATACTGGTGAGTTGTCCTTCTGCTTCACTAGTTACAACTGCAGTAGGTGAGAACCAAACAATACTGAAGGATATTTAATTATAAAAAAAAAAAAAAAAGTTATCTAGTTTAGAGAGTGTAAGTTACATTAGAATGGGACAGAAATCCTTATGACTTATTACTTTTCTAACCTGGCAGTTCAAACATTGAGAATTAGAAGCATTGTTATTAATACACCAAGCTTTATTGTGTAGTTTCTATTTGAGTTACTAAACGAGGAGGTTCCACTTCATAAACACGGCCTCATGTCCAGATCACTCACCTGGTTGGTCTCTCCCACTGCGTGCTGCGTGTGATATGGTTTAGGTACTGAATCCGACCAGACGCCGTTCTCCTTTCCTCCCAGCTGCACGACACATACACACTATTAAGAGTCTGGCACTATAAAATGAATATTTATGTGCAGTGAAAACACAGCAACGGTCTAAGGCTAGGCTCTGATACAGTAACTTTACCCATCGGGTAGATCGTTGTCAAACAGGCGGCTGCAGTCCACCACAGGCCCACCAGTGCCAATCCTGTCTCTGGACTGAAGACTCACTGCATGCATAAAAAAAAATACAAAAAAGTCACATATAGAATCCAAAATACTCACACTGGCATTTTTAAGGGCTTAGCTAACATTTTAGCTTTACATTTTAGATTATGGGTATATAAGAGTCACCACATGAAAGCCTGGGTGGACCATTCTGCCTTAGGAGAGGTCTTTTTTTTTTATAAGAGCTGGGACTCTGGGTTGAGGGACATGAACAAGGCCAAACATATTAGGGTGACACTTATAGTCTAACTTTACAGTCAGGCTTTTCTCCTATAATTAAAATGTACTACCAAAGTCGACATAAATGTGGAGGATTTGCAGCTCCACATGCTTCAGGGAAGAAAAAAAAAAAAAAAAAAAAAAACCAGCATGCACGGCCATGAAAGACCTGCACATAAAGCTGGGTGTTGAACCCATGCCTGCAGTCTGGATCATGCAAACAATTTAATAGGCAGAGACTGATTTCTCACTTAAACTATAGAAACAGAACCTGCCTTTGTGGTGCTTACCATAGTACAGATCTGCAAAAAAACATTGTAGTCTTGGGTTTGTTTCTCCATACTCACATGTTTAAGGATAAAAAAATACACACAGACTACTAGGTGACAGGTTTATGAATCAATGATGAGGAAGATAAAGATGTTTAGATGTCTGAATTTAGGCATATCGACCATGTTTAACTGAAATTTGTTGTTTTAAAATTTTCCACGTAAATGTTATATCCTGCAACATTTGGAAACTATTGTTAATTAAAATGCATTTTCAGTACCGCTCTAATACGTATATATAACAGGTTCTCTATCCTGAATATCTCCAGCCTGTTAGTCAGCCTACACAGGTATGCGCCTCATCATGATTCCAGCGAATGGTGGGTGAACTGTCATTACAGAGAAACTCTGAGCTGACTCACAGAAAGACATACTCGAGTAGGAAGACAGGAATGCTGCGCAAATTGTCTTTTTTCTTTTCTTTTTTTTAAAAAAGGAACAAGATTCAAATAATTCACTCAATCTCTTTTGGATAATCATTCATCACATGGGGTTTGCTAGTAGTGATATTCGCTACACTCGGACCAGACACAGTAAGAAAGACATTAATAGAACATAAATGATACATACCTACTATCTGACCCCTCACAGTGTCACTGTCATTGGGTCCCAACTTGTTTAGATCTAATCTCTGATCTGAAAGTCAAATAGAGAGAGAGAAAGAGAGAGAGAGAGAGAATGAAGCACCAACAACATAAATATAGCTCACCTATTAAACACCCAGCTTTGATTAGATGCAAAGACTATTAAAATGAATGAAGTACAGTAATGAGCCTGAAGCTCATCATAACAATAAAAGTTGAGTCACCTAGAAGAGTGCGTGCCCAACTTATACTTGTGTGGTAATTCCCTTGACTCTGATCCAGTCGGACAGCCTAGGGTGCATATGCGTGCGTGTGTGTGTGTGTGTGCGCCTGTACACAAAGCCTGCTTTATTCTTTGTAGTCTTTAAAAGGAGAGATGCGAGATCTCTGGTTCTGTGCTGCAGGACAGGAAGAGAGGGACAGGAATAACAAGTAGGACACACAAGATGTATGACTAGATTAAACGGTTGGTTCAAGTTAGGACTATAGTGATGATATAATATACCCATATGTATATGTACTATTCATTTCTATTAGGAGACTGTTTAACATAAAGGGAAAAAGAAAATATAGGTTACAAGGAAAAATAGCAAAATCACTTGTACTTTCTGACATCACATGATACCACTGATCACTTTCCTATAACAGCCTCTCTCACAGTGAATGTTTTTTCCGTAACTCTCTCTCTCCATACAGTACCAGTCCAAAGTTTGGACACAAGTTTGGATATATTTGGATATATTTTATACATTCTAGAACAATACTGGATTTTTTCAAATGAAATAACACATGGCATTAGGTAATTAGTGTAAAAGATGGCATATGACATTAGGTAAATGTTATTTTAAGACATGAAGGTCAGCTGCTCTGGAATAGTTCTTGCAGTATTGTGTCAAGTGCATTTACAAAACCCATCGAGCACCGTGATGAAACTGTCTCTCCTGAAGATAATCTCAGGAAAGCAAGACCAAAACATAGCTTTGCTGCTGAGTAGAAGTTAATTTAGAGTTACCAGCCTCAGAAATCTCCAACTAACAAACAGCAGCTCAGATCAGAGCCGTTATGAAGGGGCTTTACAGAGCATACGTAGTATTTATATATAAAACAATGCAAAAAAATGTACACACATTTGTAATCTAAGTATACAACTATGTATATACAGTTGTAATCTATGCCATTTCTCTGCCAACTCTAAAATCTCTAAAAAAAAAAAAAAAAAAAAAAAAATCGTTGAGGTCACCATGTGACCGTCAGAAAAGATGGATATATTTTTTCATGTTAAAGTGTATATATACTTTTTGTTGTTTTGGGCCTGTTGAGCTGCAGCAGACCTTCTATTAGATCTGATCATCTCAGGCCAGCCTTCGCTCCTCATGTGCATCAGTGAGATTTGGACGCCCATGACCATGTTTCTGGTTCAGCAGCTTTCCTTCCTTAGGACCACAGTTTGGAGATGCTCTGACCCAATCATCTAGCCATCGCAATTTGGCCATCACCACAGTAGTTACAGTTATAACATGTAAGAATAATGGCACTTGGAAGTGGGTGGGATACACTAGGCAGAAAGTTAAACTTTTTTTTTTTTTGGTTTAGAGGCAGGGAAAAAAAAAAGGCAAGTGTTGGGATTTGAGTGACTTTAACATGGGCCGAAATTGTGAGGGCAAAATGACACACACACATACAACCACATACTTAAACTAATTAAAGGTTAAAAAAAAAAAAAAAAGCTTTATGAAGAGTCAGGAAGAAATAACAGAAATTACCAAGAAAAGTGTTCTAAAGAAAAGAAAGACAAAAGAGGCACTGAAAGAAACAAAGAGAAACAGACATAAGAAAGAAAGGCAGACAGACAGCAGGAAATGCAGGGCAGAGAGAGAGGAATCCCTCCTAGCTGTGGGAGAGGCCCGTGGTTTCCTGTACTTCTTCAAGAAATGAGCCTGAGGGTTTGCTAGGAAATGGGTTGTTTTCAAAGTCTCCCCAGACTGAACTGTGCCACTCTGGCACCCTAAAGAGCCTGCTCCTGCACACAACAATCAATCCATGGAGTCTCCACGACCACGGCCGTGATGTTGGACGAGAGACTCGACGACAGGAAACAGCTCTGTCTGTGCAGTCTGGATTGCGAAACCAAAAAAATTTGACCTTCGATTTCAAAATCAGGAGAAACTGAAGCAGACGACCCAGGCATGGACGGTGCCATTTACATCCAGACATAGACATAAGAGTCTTCTGGGCTCCGACGTGCATATGATTGAGTAAACGCTTTCTGAGAGCCGAGGTCAGTTCTAGTCCCTTAAAAATTCATGTAAGCAACACACGAGTGCAAGTATGCACACACTCACACAGACATACACACACACACATACTTACAGCCTGTGTCTTTGAGGCGGTTGATGGAGTTGGACAGGAGACGTACACAGCCCAGAAAGCCAGCTCCCTGCTTTTTGTGGATTTTCTTATGGTTCCACACACTAATAGTGATTGAGTCCAACTTCCCGATGTATCTGTAAAGAGACACAACATGGGGATAAATCAAACAATTTACACTCTTTGTACTGTTATATGAAATGCTTGATCTTCGCCTCCAGGATTTATGAATCTTACACTCACGCTTTGCACTTCCTGATAATAATTAAACCCTAAACATTCCGTTTAACCAGATGCTCAAAGCTCACAACCCCTTGTCTGCAAGACTTCCAAACATGTCTGAAATGTCATGGGTTTGTTTGAGGAGGCCAACATGAAAGAATCCTCTGTTAGACAAAAGAGAGAAAAAGGAAGAGGTGGGAGGATGAAAGGAGACTAAACTAAAGGGGCGATGGAAAGCGCGTCTAGACGTTCATCCAAAGCCAGGCGAGCCAGTGAATGGGCCAAGGAAGCCCAAACTAATCGCTGCTTCTCTAGAAACAAACATTTATCACTTTCGCAGCACCAGAGATTTAATAAAGGTCTACGACTCGGGAGTGATCCAAATTATGTGGAATGCTCGAGCATGCCAAACTTATGCTTATTTCCAGACATTACAACAGCTTGTAAAAGAACCACGATCAGAATTCATGCCAAAACCTGACCGGAATGTAAAAGGGACTGATAACCTGCCTAAATGGTCATTTCACTGTGTACGAGTCATGAGACCCTTGGAGAACTATTGCTAGTTTGCAAAAGCTATTTGTCCAGATAAATGCTAAACAGCGGGGTTTATTTTTTTTTTCAAAAACCAACATCGTCTTCTAATGGTGTAACTGTCAAAAATTATTGCACTAGTTAATGAAAGATCTCGAAACATGCAGGTGTTTACAGTAAGCAGACAGCCAGTATATGTGTGGAGCTCTTTACATGCTGATCTGAGTTCAGCTGGAGTAAGCAGGTGCTGGGCAGTGAGAGCTGAGATGGACATGGGCTGGGTGTACTGAGGATAGTGAGAGAACCCACGAGTGTTTGGCATGAACTGCATGACTTTCACTGAGCCAAAAGATCCTCAATGAGAGGGCCAGCTGCGCCCCGGGAACACAGAGTCCACCTGCTTCCCCCAGTTACAGAGCAAAGGAGACACTGATAAAGAAAGAACACTGACATTTAATGAAGAAACTCAGCTATTCACAGGAGCATATATAACACCCTTTAACACACACATATATACACATATATACTGTATATATAAAACTTCATCTCAGAGCACATGTGATATTCCTTATTAACAATATCTCAGGCTGAAGAGAACATGTGAACAGAGATGACCATGTGAACAGAGATTCCTCTCATTTCAGTACTTAGACAAGCGCCATCACACTGATATTACTTTTTATACCACAGTTAGTTCTAACAGAGTACTTTGATTGGATGGGAGACTTTCCATGAGTGTTGATATAGATCATAACAGCACTGGGACATTTAACTATAGCACGGGTAAAATTAGGTCGATATGGTACGGAGTACTAGAAAGAGGGGTAAGCTGCCTGCCAAATTCCTGTCAAATCAGGGACTCTAAACCAGTCACAGAAGCACTTCCAGCAAAAAAAAAAAGCATCTAATAACATTATGTAATCTTAAACAACACTGTTTCTCCTTAGTAATTGCTTCTAAGTCATTCCAAATTTGCCTCTGAAACATCCGTGTTGTTTTTTTCTTGTGATGGGTCGTTCATGAATGATTCGTTCTTTTCGAATAGTCTCAGAGAGTGACTCGTTCATTTTCCACTGGGCGCAAAACCTCCGTAGGTTATGTACAGGAAACAGAATTGAGTAGTTACCGCTCACGTCTTTTGGTCCGAATCGTTACCTTTTGTTTATTTTCCTCACGTGACTCCCATAAACACTATGCAGTGCAGTAGATTCAAAAGAACAAACGACTCTGACTAGAAGATGCATGGAAAGAATCGCTCAATTCTACTGCACTGCATAGCGTCTATGGGAGTCACGTGACAAAAGAACAAATGATTCGGACCGGTTGAGCCGCTCATTCTGTGTATTAGAATATGTCCTTAGCTTCATTGTAATATTTTCATTACTGGAACTATAGCCAGTATGTATGTAGACGTGTTGGGAGTCTGTTTATTGAAAATATAACATTTTATTTTATTTCTGATCAAAAGAATGAAATGAACCTAATGACTCATTTTGATGAACGAGATTCAAAGAACAGAGTCACTAAAAATGATCCAAACTTCCCATCACTAGTCTGTAACTTAAGCTACAAACCTAACTAGCTTCTAATACAAGGCTGAACCACAAATCTCTCTCTAACTCCTGACTAAGGGCACTACATGCTGTGTATGACAAGGGATTATACACCCTTCATAGCACACTAGCTTTCCATTTTATGCTATTTGGGATTCAATCAAACCTGGAAGTTAGGAAGCTGCTCTCAAGCAGAATAAGTGAAAAATATAAAGCAAATTTCATAAGCTTCTCAGGAATGTCCAAACCCTCCATGGTTTATTCTCATCAACTTTTGTCTACATAGTACCGGCAAGAATTTAAAACTACTCTCACCCTTGTTAAATACACTAACTGTATCGCTAGCTCAACATTCTGTGTTTCAGAAGAATACGTGTTGGTGGTGTAAAAATAACTGGTTTAGTAGACAAACAAATCATAATCTGCTAAAAACAAATGGTGTTTATGGACCTCTTGTATGAAAGCAACATCACAATATTGCTTAATTAGAATCCAACTCTAAAATGATGCTACCGTATTTATATGAAGCTCCCGTTTCTCTATCTCAATTTCATTTGGGTTGTCAGCAGCGACACTTTCCCCTGCAACCCTGGGATGGGGAACTGGGGAGGAAGCGTCCGGTTACCCCGGCAACCAAACAAACGGAGACACAGGCTTCCTCCTGCTGTTGGCCCACTTTGCGAAATCGCTGGAAACTTTCTCCTTCGTTCTTTCCCTTGCATACACACTCTCGATTAGGACTCTGGGAAAAGTGACACGACTGGCAGAAAAGTTGCTATTTTTATTTGAAACCTCAGCTTACCGTCAGCAGACTGAGCAAGGTGTGTGTGTGTGTATGTGTATAAATGTATGCGTGTGCGAGCGTGTGTGGAATGTGCTTATGGTGACACAGTTACTAACATTTAAGCTTCTTTAGTAAATATTTAAAGTGCCATGACCTCTGCTAACTTGATCCAGACGAGTCAGAGGTGATCTAAATCACCGTGGGACACATCTACACTTACAGAGCATTTTTGTAGGAACACGTACACATACTAATTAACGCAATTATCTGATCAGCCAATTGTGTGACAGCGGTAAAGTGCAAAAATATCAGGCAGCTCATGGAAAATGTTGATATCAACCATCAGAATTAGGGGGGAAAATGTGATTCCAGTTGAATGACTGTTGGTGACTAACAAGTCAAGACTAACTGCAGATCTCCTGACATATTCACTCACACACCGACAAAGACACCGCGCCCCCCCCCCTCTCTCTCTAGAGTTTACGCAGTATGGTGCGGTAAAAAAAAAATTAAAAAATAACACTCAGTGAGCTGCGGTTATACAGACAGAAGCACCTTGTTGATGAGAGCCGCCAACAGAGAAAAACCAGTCTGGTTTGAGGTGACTCAGATAACCATGAAGTGAACAGAAAAGCATCTCAGAATGCACAATATGTAGACCCTTGAGGCATACGGACTACAACAGATGGGTTTTTCGCTTGCTTTGAGAGCATTACGAGGTCCTAGCTAGTACTATATAATATAGTGTTATGAGTGAGTGTATGTGTGATGATAAAGAAGGTCTTTGAGTAATTACAGCTGAGTCATTCACTCATACTAAGAGACGGACAGGCGAGGCTGTGGAGCAATAACCCAAACAATGTAAGAAATACTTTAACTAAAATGTGCACACTACAACGGGGGATGAAAAGACTTAAAATGATAATAAATAATAATAAAATTTGTCTGATTTGTTAACACAGCAATAAAGGAATTTGTTCCACTGATAAAAACCTTCTCCGATTATGAGGCGTGTCTATGACTACTGTTAAACACAGATTGTGTTTCGAGGGCTGACGTATTCAGGATTACTTTGATCTGATGCACTGCCACCACGACGCAGTTCGCAAGTTTCCAGCGAAGGTGTGTGTATACAGCAGCAACTGGATCAGAGTGTGAGAGACAGAAATAGATTGTGTAGGATACAGTATCCATGAACTGAGTTAGTGAGAGGTAATGTGACGGGGATGGTGTGTGTATGTGTGTGTGCTCAGATGGATGGGAAAAGAATGTGCACTTGTGTACAAGTGATCTATCTAGAGTGTGTGTGTGTGTGTGTGGGTGTGGGTGTGTGTGTGTGTTACCTACAGGTCATAGTGTTGGTTCCATTTGGGGTCAAGAGTGTTTCTCACAGTGTCTGTGGAATGACACTGTCCTGAACCGTCCACCACCACCTTGGCAAAGGGGTCAGGCAGGCCTGGAATAGAGATTACACATTTCACGTTCCACTCTTATTCATACAACTCACAAAAAAATAATAAAATCACATGAGTAAAATGTAAAAAAATTAAACATGCTTTAATAATGCATGCTATTTATAACACACTTTACTTTCCTGTGTGGAATCTTCACTTAGCAAACTTATGCTGCGTTCAACTAAACTAACTACAAGTCGATTTATTAACTTCGGAATACAAATAAAAAAAAAATCTAAGAAGGCTGCTGCCCCTTTTCACCAAAACAGTCTTCAAATTCAAATTTTATTTGTCACATACACAGTCATACACAGTACGATATGCAGTGAAATGCTCAAACGACCGCCTGTGACCTTAAAAATGTAAAAACAATTAACAAGGAATAAATAGTGGAATAAAATAAGAATAAGTTTAGCTCAAGAACAAAATATAAAAAATAGAACAAGATATAAAAAACACTTAAAAAAATATATAAGAAATAAAATAATAAAAAAAAAAACATACGGACATGGACTAGTCCCCTACACTAGTACCTTGAACGTGTGGCGGTTGAAAACAGGCTCTAACGTTCCACTTCTGCAGAACTCAGCTTTGAATAGATATTTAAATACTAGACGTTTTTCATTCATTCATTCATTCAATCGTTTGAAATTCGACAGCCCTGAAACAAACACAAACACACACCCTCAGACACACACCAACTCTTTCATTTTCCCTGCTGTCCCATGTATGGCTGTGTCAGGGAGCAGTCGCGGGGCACACCTCTACTTTGTTCGTCTGTGTGTTATTATAACACTGCACACCCGTGCAATCTGCAGACCAACAGCAGACACGCTACTGTTTTTTTTCCCCTCTTTCGCTCTTGATTCTTCCTGATTTTGCTTATTAGGTTATAAAATCGTTCTTTTTGTTATCATCCGTTGTGCACCATGTCGTGTGATTGAGCGTGACAGAGACGCAGGAAAGAGAGACGCGTTAATGTTTTTTGTATGATGCGCTATGCAGTCAGGGTTGCTTTATCTACAAACCGACCCACATTTCTGTCTTCTCATGAGGGAAAGGATACTTATCTCGCTCGCCGCACTTCAAACACACAGAATGACTCAAGCACTGAGTAGATTTATATGAAGCTACAGAAATGGAGCACAACTCTCCAGTCCTATGGGTTACTTACGAAAGAAGTCTTTCTTCGCCAGGTTCTTCGCACACAGTACTGCAAAACAAAAGAGAAACAAAAGCACATCGTTTAATCGGCTCTCCAAACATTATTATGAACATTTTTTAGACAGCAGATCATTCGAACATTCTTAAAAAAAATAAAATAAAACCACAATTAACTCAAAGTAGAGGGTCAGTAAGAAATCTTTAGTCAGTGGGGTGTAGTTACTGGATGCCGAAAAGGGTCAGGAGACGCTCAGATGTATGCTTAGACTCACACTGAGCTCCAAGCGCTCAGATCAAGCAGAAAAAAATGCTGACCATTAAACAGATCAAGCTAAAACAGACAACCATTTTGTTCAGACGTTTACGCAGAGTTGAAACAACCATAAAATCAAAAAGAGTGCATCTAGGAATCACACGAATAAAAAAAAAAATCTGTTTCACTGTCAAATGACGTAACCTTGACTGAATTATTACAAATGTCAGCCCCCAAAAAATCGTGAAACTTGATGTTTCAGTATTGTTTCATCTCTGTGAGGAGCGATTTATTCAATCGTGTTTTTCATCTTCTTACTTGTTCCGTTCATGAGCCACACAAGAAATAAACGTTTAACTGTGATACAAACGAGACTGTTTTATCCGTCTGCACCAATAGACTGAAGAGGGTAATGCCTCAGTTGTTTAAAAGGAGCCTGCTCGTTGAGTCTTAGTGTGCCGAGAAACACTTCAGAGCTCCTTTAATGCACTCGTGTAAGAAACGCTAAACGATTTGAAGTTTCACTTCGACTGGGACTACACTACATAGCAAATGAGATATGAGGTTAAGAGTCCTTCAGTGAAGTACCCTTAATGAGTCCCCTACACTCTTTCTTCAGAAGCATTTGAGATGGACTTCAGTGAAGAGAAGTAAGCTTTTTTAAAAAGTCCATGCAGCAGAGAATGTCATGTTCAAATAACACAGCATTTAAAGTCCCAGAAAGCTAGCGCTACATGATTTTAGCGGCTGGTTTGATGCATGTAAGGGTGAGGCAAGAGCACTCCCAGATGAAAGTCATTTTCCGTCCATCGTGTTTTGATGTCAAGAGTTTTTTTTTTCTTAGCAGAAACAAGAGGGGGGGAAAAAAGGCAAATCTACACCAATCGATCAGCCAGTAACTGGAATCAGCCTCAGATGTAACAGATTCTGTGCCAGTCATGCACGAGCTGCCGAGTGGCCCGAAGTAAAAGCTATCATCTGTAGATCGCGAGTTAGAATAACAGCTAATGTTACAGACATCCGTGGTCTGGATTGTAGGGAGCAGATTGGGTGTGCTCTCTCGAGGCGAGGGGTGGCATACTCGCACTCTCACATCAATCGAACTAAGATTAGGCCGATCATGCACAGCTCGGGAAAAGCTCTTTTCCAGCATCTTGAAAAGATGGTTCAGATTGTTCCTGTATAGAAGAAAGCATGCTAAAAGAAAGTTATGCTGTACACAGGTAAAACTGGCAGATCCAAAAAAAAAAAAAAAAAACCTTTAAAAAACGGTAAAAATCAATGAGATGCAAGTTCTGAAAAATGTGTGTTATGCAAAGAAAACTGGATATATTGTGAAAATTATTTTAGAAAGGCTTTATTATTATTATTGCAGGCTGCACATGATTTCCTCTTGGACTCTCATTCACTGACTGTTTCTCAGCATGACTAATGCAGAAGGTTTCACACGACACGATTCATCAAAATCACTGAGGAAATAGAAACGTTTGAAAATATTAAGAGGTGCTGCGATTGAAAAATCATCTCAGGGAACCGTTCAAGCGGTGGGTCTGGTGGTTCCAAAAATCAGACTTTGGCTAGATTGTTTGTTTGTTTGAGCCTGACGAACTGCATCCTCCATCACAGAGTCCGTACTGCTATACACGCCGACTGTTATCCTTCGCCGTGCCGGGTGAAGAGACGAGCACTGAATGAGCTGAAGAACTGAATGGAAACGATGACGTTCGGCCTCAACTCGGATTCAGGATGGAAGCTGTAAATGCGAACACGATGTCAGCACGTGAACTATCCGTCCAACTACCCACCTACACACCCCCTCTGTGTGGCTTCCCAGTAGCTGCAGTACACAGTTTAAAATGATAAACATTTTAAGACATTTGGCAGGAAAGAACATTAGAATCCTCTGGAGAAGATGTGAAGAGGAAGGAGGAAACCCTGTAATGCAGGGATGTACAGACTCACTTTTCTTGACAGATTATGAAGATGATTTTTTTCCCCTCCACAAACTTCCCTGGGAATGTGTAATGTTTCAGTGAACGCCACCTCATCGCTTAAACATCTGGAAGGCATCTCTCTCTCTCTCTCTCTGTGTGCAAATGCCAGTTGCACCACACACATGGCCCCTGAGAGGGGCTTTAACAGCGCTGGCCTGTAGTTTGTTTCTTACATTAATTATTCACAGACTCTGTGCTTGTGCATGTTGGGGGCAGGAACAGGTGAGAAAGATGAAATGTTATTTTCCCCCTCTTTTTTTTTTTTTTTTTGTTCCTAAGAGAAAACACTTCTCCACCCAAAAATCAGAAGGGATACGGCGCGGCTGGGGTTCAGCAGTAAATCAGAGTACTGGCATACAGGACGAGTGCCTTTTTAAACGTCAAGACAGAGCCAAGATCGTTTTCATGGTTTAACAGTTGGGAACATGAATCTGGGAAGCAGGAAAGGATTTTGGAATATTGAGGCAAGATGACATCAGAAAGTTTGTTTTCTCTTCGCGAGAGAGGGGGGGGGGGTGTGTGTGCAGGAACCAGTGTGCAGTCTGGGCAGAGGAATTACCAAGTAAATACTAGTTAAATCAAACAGGATGTACTGCTTTCCCTTTATTCAACTAATCAACAGAACGCTCAATACAATACAATGATTCATTGTAGATGCAACAGACACTTGTCCCTCTGGTTAGCAAAAGATGTCAGGCTAAGCGCTGCATCTAGATTAAGTGTGAATTCTAGACCGTTCGAGTCCGTTCTGAATGAGCTCCGTCTGTTGTATCGTTTCTCACATGATCGAATCCCAAAGCCCTCGGCTCGCAGTCTGTCACTCCTCACGGTGTGAAACTGGGCACTATTCTCTCACTAGCCGGTCTGGCAATGCGCTCGCACCATCTGATGGTTCCATATGTACTGAGATTGTGGGTGGGTTCTCTCTCATTGGCTGGTTTCCTTGGGATATGCATCCTGATTGGTCGAAACAGGGGAAAAGCCCATCCGATGCCAGTAATAACGAGCTCTATGTGAGGTGACCCCAATGGCTAGTGGTTTAGTTTCAAAATACCGCCCAACAAAAAAAGTTTAGAAATGCATATTTTGGTTTTTGTGGTCACGTCTATATCCTGTTGTTAAAATTTTAGATTTTTTCTTTTCTATTTCTTTTTTACCTCAGAAAGAGCTATATTAAGGAATGGAGCCTGAAAGCTGGCGACTCAGACGGACTATGAATGTATGCGGGTGTAAGTGAGCAATTTAACGCTGCGAAGGGAAGTGGACAGAGGCGAAATCCAGTCATAGACAACCACAAGCCACAGTCATGACGGGGACCTTGAGCTGGACAAAGGTTGGTATGTATGTGTGTACGTGTATCGTTTCAAAGGGTACAAACTGTTCATGATCCAACAAACACTACTAGAACTTTTTTTTATTTTTTTAGTTATACGCATGGGCTGTTAAACCCCAGGCACTTTCATGGGAAGTACCAAGCCCACCAAGCTGGCACAAACGCTTGCATTAAAAGAGGAAAAAACTCACTTCAAAAGGAAGTTTGTTACTTCCTTCTAATGACCCCCCCACACACACACACAGGTGCACCTTGAAATGTGACAAGAGAACAGAGACATTAATGCGGTGCTGGGACCAAGAGAGGGTCCACCCTGCTTGATTTCGAACCACAACCTGTGGTTGGCTCTGGCATTAGGGAGTCACCGTCTGTCTCACACTGCGCCGCTCCCCCACCGTCAGCTTCCTCACACTGTCTTGTCACAGAGAAGAGGAGGAGGAGGATGTATACGATAAATAAAGAAGGAGTGAAGTCACAGGAAGGGAGACTATGAGGAGGGGAGAGGGAGTGAGTATGTGGAAGAGTGAGTGAAAAAGACCAGCAGGAAGGAGATTTCAGTTATAGTAGATTAGTCTTAATTTTGTCAGGTATTTTAAATTTTAGTCTTAGTACAGGGATAAATGTTCCCGTTTTTATCATATTTAGTCAATCTTATCCTATTTTTGTTTAATCAAGTTTTAGTCGACCAAAAGTCTGGACATTTTAGTCTAGTTTTAGTCAATGAAAATGTAACATTTTAGCAAATATTATTAATTAACCCTACAGTCAATCTAGTCTAGACAAATCCCTTTTTTTAACAAAATAATTATCTTAACATTTAAAATGTATCTTTTCACCTGATATGTTCGACTAATTATATTTATTTTAATCATTACAACAACTGATGCATGTCCAATACTCTTTTTTTCTAACTACAAAACAAAAGGAGCAGTACAAACAGTGTTTTGAAACCTTTTTTTTTTTTCAAAAATATGAACTTGGACTGTTGTAAAGACAGCATGAAATAAAATACCTCACATATAACAAAACACTTATCAAAAAAAAAGGTTGTAAAAGTACGTCTCTTCAGGTTTGTGGCAGAAATTTTGTGCCCACACTGTTTCAGCTCCGATATTCTACACATCGGCCTTTTTTCTGCTCTGATGACGGAAAGTTAAAGATGACCGAGCTTGTAATGGTCCGTCACTGCACATGCAAACTAGTCCCGATATGCCGCATGACGTGACACGGGAAACACTGCTACTCGTTCCATAATGAATGAACACCATATCGCAGTGGATTGTGACGAGGATTATATGTTGACAGAAATAAAGACAGATGTTTCATTAGTTTTAATCGTTTTAAACCACATTTTAGTCTCGTCTTTTTTCGTCGACGATATCGCATGCCGATTTGTTATCCATGACATCTTGTCATCTTGTCTTGAAAAAAGGCTGAAATTACCTCTAACGCTGAGCTAAACTTACCTACAAGCCCATTCTCTCCAAGTGCATCCTTGCAGAATAGTAAATCAGCAGTTATTCTTTTTTTTCCTTCTTCTTACGGGCATACAAATAAACTTGGCGAGGAAAAAAAATGTCATCAAAGCTTTTTCACTCAATGTTCTCAATTGTTAGATAGAACGGCTTCTGATAAATGATCGTAAGCTTATAAGAAGGTGGTTGACGATGACAAAGACGCTCCCAGAGAAAAGGAAATACGATGGCTTGAACCTGCTGGGCTGCGCCGTAAATCAGATTTTACTGGCCGTGGGGGGGTGCGTTCTCACGTTGCTCTGCAGTGCACGATGGCCTACATACTTGCTGCAAGCGCATGCTTGCCCACACACAGCAGGAGCACAGCCACGCACTCTTACCCGATCAGTTCTGGGAGGATTGTGGTTACACTCATTTGGTAAATCAGGATGGTAGAAAAGCATCATAAGAGCCCGCTAGTGTGGACTGAGGCGTGAGGGGGATCAGAGAAATGGACCTGATTTAATAATAACCTGACCAACGTGTTCAACCTACAGTGACAACATGACAGTTTCCGAGTTCCAAAAAAATGTTTGTTTTTAACTGGACTTCAGCCAATCCCAAGTGCAGCGTCGTCATAGCAACGGCAGACTTGAGTGGTGTCTGGGGGAGAAGACAGAAGCCTCTGTGTGTGTTTCCGTGTTCCTCGCTGAGAGCATGAGCCGTAGACCATGCCAAAACTGCATGAATTGACAAACAGGAGACTTTCTCCAAGGTTGCACAGAAAAAGTGAATATCACAGTGATGTCATTGGGAGATTCAGTGATTAGAAAAGGGAGGAAAAAAAAGACCAAAGTGGGGAAAAGTGAATACAAGAAACAACCCCCCCCCCCCAAAAAAAAAATTTCGCCATTTTGCAACTTTTAGTTGTATACACTTTATTTTAAACCACCGTAGCCATTTGAGCCATTTCCTCTCCACCAGTATGATTGTGCGATAATTTCAGTAAATAAAACACACGATAGATGAGCATATGGGACAGATTGTATGTTTTTTGTCCACTTGTCTCCGCCCAACTCAAACTCAGCCCAGGTCACGTCAGTAATTTTGGACCCCACAAACTAAAATTAGTTTCACGCTCATCCGTATTGATCAACATCAGCTGACTGAATAATCTCACGATGATTTTAAAGGGAAATTAACACATGCTGACATGTGACCTCTTACAATTATTAAAGTATAATTAAAAAATAATTGGGGTTGCAACGACTTAAGGTTAGACACACAGCCCTAGTGGCTTTTGTGGGAGGCGTTAACTCTCAGAAAAGTAGAAAGAATCGTCATTTATGTAATATTTCAACTTTCAAACACACTCGTAATATGAGGCAGACCGAGTCTGCTGCGAATTCTAGACGGTGTGAAAGTATAGTAGGTAGTCCACATGAAATGAGGCAGACTTTGACACCTTGTTACACAACGTTGTTCTGACCCTTAACCTTCATATAATGAAATGTTTCTATCCAGTCATGTGCACACAAGTAGTTCAAAGTTGAAAGTTATAGAATTATAAAAATGAAATTTAACGTATGGTCTCCATAGTCACCATCATCATTAAAAAACAACAATCTCAATTGGAAGAACATCGTTCCAGTGCCTTTCCGAAAGTATGCCGGGGCACACTGAAGCTCCTTTGGTGCCTTGTGGCGGCTTGACACCTTGATGAGACAACTTTACATGTATTTCCTTTATTTCTCAGACAACCGCATTTCTCATAAAGAGATGACGTAGAAAGTGAGAATGCTGCTTCCTTTCTTACGTTCTTACATTTCGTAATGGATTGTTGTAGTAGTACTGTGTGATTTCATACCGGTTCCCATCACAGTGTATATGCATTCCTAATGGTTTATTATGTGGACTGACTCGAGTCCTTCTGGAGTCAAGTGTTTGTTTTGTTGTTAATTTTTTTACTTTAAGCATTAAAACCATTATATTGCGATGCACAAATGTTTATTGAAAACCATTAAGTTTTCCAGTACCTGAACACAGCACTACATTTGTTCGTCCGTTAGCAGAATGAAGGTGAAGTGACGATGGTAAATCATATTATATTAGGCTTTCCGTTAACTCTTTCAGTAAATCTGCTTGTTGAGTCACTATGAATTACAGAGTGACTGTAGACAGGATGCATGTATAGAGTTACTTAGCAACTGGCTGCCATAAATACTGATTTGAACTGATGGATTTAAGTTATTTATTCATATAAAATGAATCACATTGTGCTTTGCACCGATACAGAAGCAATGACGTTACGTGCATCATGACACTTCCACTGGAGGACTGATGTAAAGAGCGAGTGTTGGGTGCTATCTTACTTGTGAAGTATAAAGAACATTAAAACAATACTGTTCATGCAAGAACTCTTCCAGAAAGAGCTGATCTTTATGCCTTAAATCAAATAGCAAAGACTGACACCTTAAAGCTGAATCTTGTTCTACAGCCTTCGAATGAGCGATTATGTAAAAGGTATAATTTACCTTTTAAACGTCTTGTAATGTCTTCCTTGTAATAAAGGAAGTTTTTACCATTGTTTACAGGCACTATTTGCAGTATTTGTGTACTGCCATTCATCCTTTCATCATCTTGAACATATCACTGGAACAGTAAATCACAAAACTATTAAAGGGAACCTATTACACCACTTATCTTTTTTTTTTTTTTTTTTTTTTTGCAATTTTAGACATTCGGAGTACAATTTGAAAAACATGAGTAAAAAACAAATACTCCCTCCTCATTTTTGTTCTTCTTCCTTTTTTGTATTGGCTTTTGGGTTTTAAACTGTCCGATTATATTTTACTCTATTATGACCTCATCTATGAAGATACTCTCTTCTCAGCTTGTTGTTCTTCCCCCGTTATTCTCTGCTGAGTTTCGCCCTGTCGAAGCTCGTTCATATATCGATGTATTCGCATATGAGGAGTCTTGTAGCTGGAGCATTAATTGACACACCTTGGTTGACATCTGAGGCCTATATTAACATGTTGAAGAAAAAGCAAAATATGATACCTTTAAAGGCGAAACATCTACCGTAAAAGTTTTTTTTTTTAGTGTTCTTGCTGTCTCTCACGCAGAGAATGGTGGGGAAACGGGTTCTCACAGTTTTCTGGGCTACAGGCTGTGAGGTTAGTGGTGATGCTGTCCACTTCAGGCTGTGCAACATCAGCAAGAATGTGGGGGCGTGAGAGAGCTGGGCGAGGGAGGCCAAAACTTTCCCAGCTCATTAAAACTGTTCATAACCAAGCTTCGAATGGAAACTGAGTCTGTGCTTTCTTCCCCCCCCTTCACGAGAGGTCCGTCCTCTGCAGGTGACTTCTGATAGACATATTGTGGCTTGAATAAAGCTATGTCGAGAGCAGCTACGTTTCCCCCTTACCCAGAAAAAAAAGTCTCTCAAAGTAAAAGAATTAAAGTATGATTTAATATTTGCCTCCATACAATTCCAGTTTGTTCTAGGCAAAAGGATGCATGACCTTGCTGAAATTGGCCATTTGCTCTGGTATTGTCCATTTCAGGAACAAACTGAGGTGTCTCTCAGTGGAATGCGCACCTCCTTCTCTGTCTCTCGTTCTGATTCCTCCTTCCACAGCTTGTGCTTCTGGCTGTGTTAGAAGTCCTACTCTTATAGGTTACACGTGCTCTGGCAGCATTGTTCTTCTATAAACAAAACACCCAATGAGAGAGAGAGAGAGAGAGAGAGAGGGAGCGAGAGAGAGGAAAAATAAAAGTGTATGAATGCTATTGGAACACAGGAGCTAATCTCAAATCTGCTTCCTCTTCCAGTTCTCCATGTTAAAAGCACCTCGGTCCCACCCTCTGTCATTCATTAGCTTGGGGTGAATATCCTGAATGTCCGTGATCACGTGTGACTCGAGACAGACGCTTATCTGCACCGGATTGCCGTTAAGTCAGAAAACCATGGGGGCTGAGTGGAAGTACGTTCTCAGGGAAGTACCTAAGTGCTGCTTAAAAATGCCAAAGAGAACATTCCTTTGGTATGTAACTGTAATGTGTTGTGACTTACATCTCATACGTGCATATACATATGACAGCACAGATAATTGAACGAGTGTAAGTGGTTGGTGAGATTCAATCTTACCTTCTTATACTTTTTTTTTTTTTTAACCTACCTCCACAATCATGACTCGCAGGGATTTTTTTTTTCTTCGTAATCATCAGTTACCTGCTGAAAGGTTATTATAACGAAAGCTGGTAGACTTTAAGTAAGTAACATGGTCAAATAGACTGTGCGTCACCGTGTGGACACCTGTGTGGGCTGTAAGCTTATGAGGAAACACCAAATGCGTAAAGCTTCATTAAAACACTACAGAGTTACGAGGAATTTCATTTCAGCTCCAGTTTGAATAAAACAAGGACTGAAGCAATCATGATCTCCCCCCCCCCTTCATCCCCTGACCCCCCCTCCTCCATTCCCAGCATCCGTGAAGGGACGTCCCTCGACACCCACCAACGGACAGAAAGCACAAGCGGTCGAAGAGATGGCCGGCTACAACGCACAGCTGAGATCGATTCCCACGATACACCTCCACAGAAAAAAAAAAAAGAGAGATTAACTAGAGGAAGTGGTTTCACACACAGTCTGTGAGGATGGTCAAAACCGACATGAGGTCACGGCTTTCAAAGTAGAGTTTCAAGAGAAACTGCCAAAACTATTTTATCTGATCCAGGAGTAGAGAGAAAGATAAGCCCAGCTGAAACCCAGAGAGAAGTTGTTTCACGCCTGAGCTAAATCTCTGTTTGTTTAGTTGAAAATGAAAGCGGCAGTCTGTTAGAGACATGGAGGCACAATGAGACCTGCCTCAGACTGAGTGTCTGCTTCCTTGCAAGGTGAAAACACAGCCTCAGCCCAGCACTACTTTCTTACTCACTGTTATTAACCTCACAGCTGTATCGTCCACTCCTTCTGCTGATCTGTGTTTCTGGCTGGTGCTTTCGAGTCACAGGAAGAAACCGAATACATACATTACGGCGAACGCAGCTCGGTTCGAGCGGTGCTGTGTAATTTCGGTTAGTTAGTGAAAAGCTGATTTGATTTCCGCCCTCTCCCTTCAGACCTCACAAACCCCATGAAAGGCCTTAATTATTCGGCTGATGAGTTGAAGGAGTAAGAATGCTAAACACTGCAGTACTGTGGCTCTTTGTGCGCGCAGTATTATACCAGTTGGGCATTGGAGATTTTTATTTATTTTATTTTTTTTTAAAGAAAAACCGAACAACATACATACATATATCTTTAAACGTATTAATCAATTATCTCCAGAAACAAGTGGATCTAACAGAAATATCAAAACACATAACTGAAGCTCTACCATCAGCTCAGTGCATCAGCCTCGAAATTAAACTCTCACTGCAAGTGTGTGTGTACAGACACGACGCAAGGGTTTGCATTCAATTTCATTATAGAGCATTATAGAGTGGCACAGTCATTTTTACTAAACCAGTGGATGGAGCAGGGGGTGTAAAATGTTGCAAAAGTGTTGCATATGGTTTATAAGCTGCTATTTATTCAGTCAATACAATGTTGTTTCCATTGTAGACCTGGTACAAAGTCAGGGGTGAGGGATATTGCGTTAATTTGGACAAAGAAAACTTTAAAATGGATAAAGGCAGGAACATACCCCGGACGAGACACTGGTCCGTCACAAAGCACACACTGAGGCAAACCTTTCCCTACAAATTTATTCCCTATACCAAATATTTAACAGAAAACACATTATTCCTGTTAATAATACAGATTTATCATCAGTAGCATTAATTTAGCTGTTTATATTTGGTAAGCCTCTTGTGTCCTGACACACACACATTACATGTACCGCATTACCTGGATATGATTGATTCACACTTGTTACGAGTCTACCTGGCCGCGTTCTTCTGTGAAGACAGATTCTGTGTGTATACGTGGTGTCTCTGTCTACTGATTTAACTCTAAGTGCATTTCATTTGATTTCTTCGGTTCGTATGATTAATCAGACATCTCTAAAAAAAAAAAAAAAAAAAAAAAAAAGACATCTATTACACTAGTCTTTGTGATGTGCACTACACAAAAGTTTGGACGGAAAGTAGGGTTAATCCCAAAATGTTTTTCTTTTCTAGATTGTAAAACAATGCTGAAGGCATCTCCTTTAAACAGTTGATATTAAGATGTATCGTCTACTTCTGCTCTGTAAAGCCTTAATAACGGATTTCTTGAGGCTGGTGACTCTAAACGAAGTTCTCCTCTGCAGCAGGGGTATGTTTTTGGTCTCGCCTTCTTGGGATTGTCCTCATGAGAGCCAGTTCCATCACAAATGCACTTGACATAATACTGTTCTTGCAAGAACTATTCAAGAAAGAGCAGACCTTTGTGTCTTAAAATAAAACTGTTGTTGTTACTTAATTACATAATTCCATATGTGTTAATTCGTAGTCTTGAAAAGAAATTCTCTATTGTTCTAGAAAATAAATCCAAACTTTTGACTCGTACTCTAGTGTACCGACTACAGAGAATACTGCTCGGCCACTTCCGGTCTAGTTGTTTACTTCGAGTAGTTATCTAGCAAGAGAGCATTTTTTTTTTTTAAACAAAAAACGCAATACATGTTGTCAAAAACAAGAGAAGAAGAAATACTCTGAACATTGCTGCGTCCCTTATCGTTCAGCATAATCCAAGTGTAACAGGGGAAATGACAGACACCAGTGTTGTTAGTGTTAAACTATCATCGTAAACAGATGACGCTGGCACAAGGCACTGGCACACGTATAGCTAACAACGCTAACAGTTCACCCAAATCAGAAATGATAACCAAGACCGATATAAACCTACGGTTAGAAAAACATGTTATAATGTGGTAGAGAATTAACGGCAGACAAAAGCACATAACAATAGGTGCATAACACAAACATGTACACTAAAAGGTAATTAGTTAGTCAGTGGGGAAATAATGGTGGTTGTTTTCTTATCTCTCTCTCTCTATATATATATATATATATATATATATATATATTTTTTAGGGCCGGGACTCGATTAAAAAAATTAATCTAATTAATTAGAGGCTTTGTAATTAATTAATCGAAATTAATCGCATTTAAATCGCATATAAATATTTGACCTTATTTTATATCACCCTAGGT
>JAQQZS010000008.1:14284109-14298743 GCA_030068045.1 Platyallabes tihoni | reverse complement strand
CCCCCCCCCCCCCCCCCCCCCCCCCCCCCCCCCCCCCCCCCCCCCCCCCACACAACGGCGAGGACAAAGAGACCGTCAGGCAAGTGAATTTCCGAGCAGTTCCAGCACTCTGAACACCTTGGGTTTACGAGCACATATGCTGGCGGCAGGAACTCTACCTCAGCATCTGTAGAACATTACAGAGAGACGGGACTCAAACAGAACGAGGCCTTCAACAAGGCCCCGCTGCCGAAATGAGAGAATTAGTCTGTGCTCGGCAAAACGTCTACAAAAGGTTATAGCTTTCGGCTAGACTCGAGGTGGAAAGGTAGACAGACTTGACACAGCTGGTACT
This sequence comes from Platyallabes tihoni, assembly GCA_030068045.1. Lineage (NCBI taxonomy): Eukaryota > Metazoa > Chordata > Actinopteri > Siluriformes > Clariidae > Platyallabes > Platyallabes tihoni. Next base: position 14,298,409 of record JAQQZS010000008.1, on the reverse strand, counting down.
GGACTGCGGTGCAGTTATGAGGCTGCATTCACGAAGGTCTCCAAAGTGCTGATGTGGAACTGCATTCCCTTGTCGTAATTCCAGGACATGCTGTCTGCTTAAATGCAACGCGGCTCTGGGAACAAGGCAGCTTTATGCTGGACTGGGACGAGAAGGATGAGAAAAGAGCTCTTTGTGATGGCAACACTGCAGGGGCAAAAAAAAAACAATAATAAAAAAAAAATGCACAGCGGCCTCTTATTCACGAGGCTTTGCAAAGTCGAAGCATGCAAAGGGACAAACATTTCCATACAGCACAGGAGGAGACGAGTGGGAAAGAATTCACTTAGCTGGGAAAATCAAGGACATCAAGGAGAAAAACTAGAAATGAGCATGGACATGATTAGGGAAGGCAAAGTCTTTACATTTACTCAAATCACTGACTTTCACGTAATAACGTTATATGTAGTTGTGCTCAGGCCAACAGCGCTTCCCAAATCCTGTAAAACACACATTTTATATCCAACACGTCTGGCCTGTGAGCTCAAAATACAACAGCAAATATTAATAACCTCACCATGTGGTGCTTATCGCCAAACTGATATTGAAACCTTGAGACCTGGCTGATGATTATAAAACTTTATTAATATGATTGAACACTTCACCTAAGAAGGCTCAAACACACTGCTACCTTACAGCAAGAAATGCATGGACAGCAACATAAATCTTATAAAACTGCATTAAAATAAAATAATAATAACCCAAAGTATCAATATCACAGTGTAGGCATGTGCAAAGTTGGACAGTTTGGGGACAAAACGTCTGTAATTCCAGTATAATACGTTTTTTTGTGTCAAATATAGTAACATTGACATATAAAGAGGAGAAAATGTTAAGGTAAGCTGAACAAGTAGAGAGAAAGAAACGAGTTGTCTCATTAAAACTTCACAATAAACTCAAGCCGGTATGAGGATACGAGCACATTACCCCGTTACAGGATCCGGTATGTCCCCTCTAATCCCAGGCTGATACGGATTAGCGCCATCTCTATGATAAACCACGACTGGGTCTATGACCGACAAATTCCTTTGATAAAGAGTGGTCTAATTACATTACACTTCAGAAAACATGTTACATGTCACTTAAGAAATACCAGTTTCAAGTGCTATTTGCACAGCTGCTGCTTTACACGATCAAAAAAATCTAAACAGGTTACCTTTAAGTCGGGTATTAAATGGCTGGCTGTTAATACAGAGAAAACCTTTATCCTCTCACAGGTTCGGATCTCATTGCAATTGCTACTGGGACTTGGATATAACCACCCGGGCTGCTACTCATCCGAGACCATGCAAATCTCGGCATCAAAGCCACTAACAGGCCTCTGATCCGTCTCGACCTGCTGTTCACCTGCCACGGCTGACCTTCGCACAAGATGGTCTCGTTCAGAAAAGCGTGTGTGAAATTTCTGTCACCGTTTCCCCTCTCCATGCCTGGCCCTCGCGGCATCGCGACTCGAAAGCACCCGTCTCGCCCTTTGTCCTACCCACAGAACATTAATTTGTGGAACCATTTCAATCATTTAAGAGCCCCCGGTCGGAAAACAAAAACGTTTACAAATGATGTGAGATTGTGGCGCTTTTTCCTCCCTCAACATGCTTTGGTTTTTGCTTTCACTGCTGTTTAAACAAAATGTGGAACTGTTTGGTCAAATGCACTTGTGAAATTTGGCAGCCGAGTCAGCCCTGCACGGCTAATGAGTGTTTTTACTACATGTACTGTGTCAACACAGACACAGCCAAAATCACTTCCATACTTGAACACTGTTAGCAAAACCGTGATCTGATATTCCTTTAAGAGAAGGCCAATGCAAACTTTACTGACAGTCTGCGTGAGAAAACTAGACAGGCCGACACCCCAGTGGCACCGTGGCATGTTAGAATCATATCTGTGTGTGTATCAAATATGAACGCAATAATCTATGAACCGGATTAAACATACAGAAGATAACTGATCATGTGAAGAGAGTGACACAAACTGACTTTTTAATTACTTTGTGATTAAACCACCCAATTTTTTTCAGGAATTGGCAACTAGCCCAAAAGAAAAAAGGGGGGGGGACGGGGGACACTAATCAGTTATCGTTATCATACATAACGTCTTGTTTTGGAACGGGAAAAAAAAAAGCCATGTCTCCATTCAAAACATGGTTAGAAATGAGTCACACCGCCGAGAATTGCAACACAATTTGGATGAACGAATGTGTGATATACTTAGTATGTAGTATTTTTTTTTTCGAGCGAGATCGCAGGCTGATTTCCGTGCTCCGTGCCAAATCCTCGACTGTGATAAAAATGTGTACGTGTACACTGTACGGAAGAGAAATAAAGAAAGCACCTTTTCTTAACCCCTTTACAGTAAATGTTCACGACTCAAAATCTCACAGCGCTCTCCAAACAGAATTGTGTCCATACTTTTCAAAATCAGGACCGCTTGTATGAACGGTAAATATAAAAAGTACCAAAAGCAATCATGACAACATTATGCAAACTTGCAAAAATGCACAAATGTATTTTAGTTCATTATTTATCTCAGGGCAGCACTGGTTACCTTACAGCTAATGGATCATGACCTTGTGGTACTGTCTGCACAGAGCTTCATACACACTAGTAGCAGTATTATTAGTATTAGTAGTAGTATTAAGACAAAAAAAACGCTATATACTATATTTAATTCTTACTGTGCACAAAACACGTGATGTCACTAATAAATTTGAGGCTATCTGGCTAAATAGTTGGACTAACGGTTTAGTCAATGAATGTGGCAAGATTTTTTGAAGCCGGAGCGTCCACCTCTGCAGAAAAACTAAAGAATTTTCAAACGAATTGTTAACTTCAGGTGTCAAACTTCTGTACATGATTTGTAGGAAGCAATCAAGGAGCCATGGATTAAGCTTTTGACACCAGAGTACTGCAGACATCTTTTTGACTCTATGTCCAGCAGGTTTTGAAGAATAAAGGACTTTTGTACCAGATAAGCATTTTTTTTTTTATTGAGAAAGCAATTAAATCATTGCATTTCATTTTTGTCTCGATGCTTCTGGCCACATACAGAGTGTGTGCCTGAAGCGCTGTAATGGGCACCGTCCGGTCCAGGTTTTATCCCTGCCTCACACCCATCTTTCTCAGGATCCATCCTGATCAGGTTTAAGCTCGTAGTTAAAACGGATGAGCACATTTATCTCAATTCAAGCTCACTGACTCGGATCTTCAGATCACCACATCCCTGTTTTCTACTTTGTTTCGTCACTAACGTTACAAGCTTCAACATTTCATTTAGCTGCTTTTGGGTGGGAGAAGAAAAGTTGATGTTGGAGATATATCAAACACAGCCTTCTCTCGTCTCCCTTTCCTAGTCAAAACAGCAAGCTCTTAAGACGACACAAGGAAAGGAAACCAAACCTCAGGTTGTATCCCCTGAGAGCCTGCTGCTGGTTTGACTGAGAGAGAGAGAGAGAGGGAGATGAGAAGTAAGATCTGATCTGAGATAATCAAGATATTTTAAAAGTAATACAATCTGAAAGACTGTAGACTTTTACTTGTAGAAGATGAAAATGACAGTCACCTGAAAAACAAATGCGATTGATTTTCCATAAATATACTTCCACAGATTATATTTGGTTTAGATTTCAGATCTGGTGGGAAAACCCAAACCAGGAAAACGCGAGAAATCTAGAAATTTTACGATTCCATTAAAGCAGGACCTCAAGCCACCTCTCTAGATAAAACATTACAGCTAAAAATATTTAAGCTTTAAGTTTCCAAAGTTAACTAATTAACCAAACAGCTAACTGCTTAAAATAATAATAATAATAATAATAATAATAAATATTTTACGTTAGCGAACAGCCAACCAAACGGCGCAGACTTAAAGCTAATATTAGCGCATTGTAAAAAGCATTCTCTACTAACATCTCTAAAATAAATATTTTTTAATCCAATGACGCAAATAAGACAAACTAAATATAGCGCGTGCGGAAACGATAATGTTTACGTTGCTACGACTGGTTTCGTCTCCATGACCCCCACTTAGCTACTACGAGCTAGCTAACAGAAGCTAAAATACACACAGCCTTTCACCAGTTCTAATAAAAAAACTTAATACATAAACACATACGGATTGTACAAACGAGTCGAGGTTAAAAAGAAGGAAAAGCCACAGGAATCGTTAGTGTTTGGTTGCAGGCTAACCATATTAGCTGCGCGGTTTGTGCTAGCTAAACTACACACTTACCTGTTAAACGCAACTTCACCGGACCGTTTCTCCTTCCTCCTTGATTAGACATCGCCTTTAACTTTCCAGCTTGAGCTCAAACTTCTCGTGTAAAATTAATATATAGAGATTTTTTAAGCAGCGTTTTTGTATTTCCCCAGTCCTTCTTGCTATGCTGTTATGCTATGCTAGTCGGCTAGCCAGTTACTTTCACAGTTAATTGAGAATAATGGAGTCCCGCCGCAGTGGCCCGGATGTGCGCAGATCTGCCATGTCCACAGCGCCGAGCTCGAGCTCCTTTAAGAAGTCCTTATCGTGCCTCGCCTACAGCGTGCATGTCGTTCTCTTTAATAAACTACAGCGTATAAGAGCGCGGGGACTGAGAAATAAATACACGTTTTCAACTCTACACGAGTCTGTGCAAGATTATTTTTTTTACGCCACGCTCTTTGTTTTGCGCAGTGCAGAAGAGTGAACGTGGGGAAAGTTGCGCTGCTCTGATGGAGCTCGTCCTCCTCTTAGCTGGCAGATGTTCAGCTCCGCCGTGACGTCATCAGTCCCCTCCTTTGTTGTGTGGGTGCGCGTGTATGTATGTATAGTCTTTCCCCGTCACTCCCACCTCCCCATTGCCCCAAAATCCGAAGAAGTCAAAGCAAACTCTACTAATCTTATAATTCAGCACAAACCTTTAACTCTCCCCAACAATTCAACACAAATACTAATTTTCACTTCCTTTATTTACAAAGTGATAAAATTCAGACAGTTCCATATGTACAGTTTCTTAGAATAGAACAGACTGGATTGGAAAAAAAAAGACAGAACATACAGAACAGTAGTGCAAGAGGGGGAAAAAAATAGACAAAAGATCTAGAAGTTGAAAGTGCCTTGGTTTTCATTTATCTGGAATGCATAGCCATCAGCGGTGGCTTCAGGGGCCACGCATTCATCTTCCTCTTCCTGGAAAAGAAATGAAAACATTAAATTTCGTACCATCCTAGTAAAGATTATACATGCTTTGATATTTAAGGCACCATTTTTTTGTTTAAATACCTCCTGACTATGGTGCCCAATTTCTCACTTTACCTTTAAACAGAACCAGTTCTAAAGGCTTGGGTTCCATGCTGATACCATCAACACCAGTAATAGTGCTCGTCATCCCATAGACTACTAACTAGCAGAACCTGCAATTTAACTGTATTAAATTCTGGTACGCTGGGCCCATGGTCATGGTTATTTTTAATTAAGATTTTGAACATTCAGCTGGGAAATACATAGGAAATACCCTATTTGTCTATTTTCTATAATCCCATTTCAATTACAATGTTTGACACTGTTGAAATATTTTCTTCCGTGAAATGGCACTGCACAGTAACCACCTTTGATGACAGCAGCACACCACCTACTTTGTGATTTGTTAAGCACATCACATATTTGGGTGGACACTTGCATGAAAATTTTAATACGAATTAATAAGGCACTCCAAGGCACGATCCACTTTAATGGACTCACCTCACCAGAGAAGTATTTCTCAATGATATTTAATGATGCCTTGTACACCATTTCATTTTCATGTGCCTGCAGAGCTTCAATTTTATCCAAACCACCACATTCTTCAATCATCAGACACAGCTTATCAGTCTCACCAATCTTCTCCCCAGCCTAGTGGTTGTGTAAAGTGAGCAGTTAGTCAATGTGGATGGAAATAAATACAATTAAATAACCTTCCCTAGGCTACACTCAAACTCCACACAGGTGACCTACCAGGAAAATGTTGCCGAGTGCATCCAAAATGACCAAAATAGTCTTGCTGTCTTTGGCAGACAATAAATTGAGTAGTGGCTCTAGGATATTGGCCTGAACAAGATAGACAACTTGCTCTACAGTGCCTCCGCTGGTGTAGTTGGTCACAGCCCAGACCGCCTCCTTCTGAGTCTTGTAGTCACCCTAACCATGGAAAAAGAATAATTTGAGTTGCTCAAAGTTTGAATGAAATCAAATTGGCAGCATCGGTCCACATATTAATTTTTAATGTATTTACAAATCTGCCAACTTGTAGCTGTGTTTAATGTTGCAGCCTACAACATACCCTTCTGAGCACATCCACCAGGCACGGGACCAGACCAGCATTGATGACCTCCTGGATCTGTGTATCCTTGCCGGCGGTGATGTTGGACAGGGTCCAGGCAGTTTCCTTTTGAATGTTGTTCTTGGGATGCTGCAAAAGGTCTCCAAACATGGAGAGGGCCCCAGAATCCAGCACTGCCTGGGTCTGTTCGTCTGTCCCAGTTACAATGTTACCAATGGAGCGCAAGGCTGGAGTCTGAACATGGAGATAGGTGGAATTAACTTTTGTGCTTTGTTCTAGTAAAATTGTTTGAAATGCAAAGGCTACATAACAGACTGCACAATAATGCATTCATTTGATATGCAATATCAGGATAATGTCATTACGCATGAAATAAATCAACGACAAAAAAGGTCCGACATGACTAAGATTTAAAAACTAGGAGGGAGAATAATTTTACAGGGACAAAAAGATGATTAAGTGTAATTGACCTCAGTATATTCTTCACTAGTGTACAGTGCAGATAATGGGATGCATCCAACAGTTCACATACCACTATAGAAAGCTCTCCAGAGCCAAGCAGTTGCACCAGTCGGGAAACCACACCAGCTTGGACCACCACTTCAATCCTGTCATTAGGACCATCAGTCAGATATGAAACGGCCCAGCAAGTGTCTGCCAGCACCTCCTTATCATTATGGTGCAGCAAGCGGATGAGGGTGGGCAGGATCTGCCTCACAGCCTCGAGGGGCGGTGCAGGATTCTTATTGCGACACAAGTTCGATAAAGTCCAGGTGACATTCCGCAGGTAGCCAGACTGTTAAAGTGAAGGGGGGGAGGGGTAAAAAAAAAAAAAAAATATATATATATATATATATATATATATATATATATATTTTAAAAGTTAGCAATACAGGACTCTGATCGCCCCCTGGTGGATGGAAGCCATCACTACAGTTACTATGGAAACCGTGGTAAAGATTACCCATCAATACCAGAATATACCAAGGGGAGACCAAGAACATTCCAGTATGCTAGACCATCCACAATAATTTAATTAATTAAAAAAATTAATTAAATAAATAAAAAATTAAAAACCCTGGCTACACATCCAACAAATTACTTATTATTCAGCCTAAATGATATTACATGAAAAATGTACAACACTATATTACTGAATTTCAGCCCTACCAAAAATAGTAAGCAACAAATGTTCCATCTAAAGATACTTCAAACGGTCAACAAGACAGTTATTTATTATTTAACTTACAGCAAACTGAGAAAGATCAGGCACAGCAAGCAGACTCAGAAGTGGGGTGATAGCTCCATGCTTGATGACCTTATCTCTATATGCAGAGCCATCACCTAAAAGCAGAAGACGAAAGATTCACACCATCGGAAAATAAATTGTACTGTACAACCTGGAGATGTTTTGAGGTGGGGTTGAAGTGAGGCTCATCACTTACCGGCAATATTGCCCAGAGCCCAGATAGCCTGTTCACTAATATGAGAATGCGGTGATGTGATAAGCCCAATAAAAGCTGGAATGGCCCCTCCTTCTACCACAGCCGTAGTCTGATCTGATGTCCCGGATGCAATGTTAGTCAGGGCCCAGGCTGCTTCAAACTGAATGGGCGGAGACTGGGACATGCCCAGAAAGCCTACAAACTTGGGGATCAGGCCTGCGCTGATGATTCGATCAATGGGTGGATGCCTCTCCCTAGACAGCAGCTTCCTAAATTAACAGAAAGGTACAATTACAAAGAGAAATGTGAACATGAATGGAAATATAATAAATAATAAAAATAAATAAATAAATAAATAAATAAAAAAAAAAAAAAAAAAAAAGATAGCTCACCTTGCAGCTTGAGTTGCCTGCACTTGAGTCTCAAGGTTATTGCTGTTAACCCCATTAAAAATCTCCTCCACTGTCCAATGCTGAGCCTGTCATAAGAAATACATGAGATTATAGATCTCTAGCGCTCCATGTAAACTGAACTTTTACAGCAGCTCAGTTAGACAAGATGTCGGACTGGATGGTTAATAAAAATGATTGTTATTACAGCATTTTGGAAAAATGATCTGTGACGCATGGCGGTAGTAATTTGAATCAATCATTATTAAAATAATGATGCTTGATGAGTTACAATAATTCTTTGGTCAGTAACAGGAATTTTAAATGGTTTAATGGGTCACAGCTGCAAAAATACTGAATGGGAAACAAATGTATATAAAATATGGAATATGAGAAAATGTACATCACTCAAAATAAGCATATAATATTTGTTGGTCACAAACAAAAACCAAAAAAAAAAAAAAAAAAAACCTGGCGTGCACTTGTGCCATTTTATTGCCTGTGTGACCCATTTTTTCCACTCAGTAATGTTTGTATAGTTGGTTAAAAAATATTTTTTTAAAAAATACTATTTAAAAAATATATATAAAATACTATATTGTATTATGTGCTTAAATAAAAACAAAAGGGTGTCACTCTATACTGTACAACTCTGAGGCCGATGTGTTTATTTTAAAAAATAATAATAAAATAAAAACCGAGAACATTTACAAGAGTTTAAGAGGCTCAACAAACGTGTAAATATGCAGCTGAGGGGTTTTTTTTCTTTACCTGGCAGTTCTGACTTTTCTCCTGCAGAGGCGATGTGGCTTCCTCAGGCAGAGTGCTCACATTTCTCCTCTTCAGAATCTGCTCGTCCTTCTTAGCTTTACGGAGCTCAACGTTTACTTCAATCCTCCTCCGTCTCAACTCCTACAATTTAAAAGTTATAATAATAATAGTGAAAAGAACGTCTGAGATATTTCAAAGTTGGCCGTTGATGATAAATCAGGAGCTAACGGCAGACACTGAACTTGAGCTAACGCGTTACTGTCACTTACAGCCACATCTTTTCCTTTGTTTTTGAACTGGGTCAGACGGGCGCTGTTCTCGTTAGCAGCAGACATTTTTTACTTCAAGTTTAGTTAGATTAACCGAGGAAAATATAAACCTGAAAATAAAGAACAAAATTAGCAAAAAAAAAAAAAACAGACAACATGCTCCTGCCGGCTATTTCCGGAAAGCAAAAAAAAAATTAATAAATAAATTCCGGTGCGTGTATCAAATACAAAATTAATAAAATTATGAAACAAACTGTATTAAAACGTCTATATTTGTGTTATTTAACATTTAAATCTACATTTAAAAAATAAACTATGACAACCATCTTACCGTTTCCGCTCAAGCGAAATGTGCGATGAAGAAAAGCAGAACAGACCTTTAAATCGCCGGGCCGGACGATCCTATTGGTCTGTTTGAGCAAAAGCAGGGCGCGATTGGACTGGTTTGAAAAATCACAGGCTGCGCAGGGGCGTGGCTTTACAGCAAATCACGTGTATTATCGCGATATTTCAGAAGTTTCAAAAGGATGTCGTCATTAATGGCATTAAAGGTACTGTACGGAGTTTGGAGCAAATTTGCGCTGGCGTCTTTCTAATATAGCAAGAGAGTTACAAATAAGCCTGAAATTCCAGGTGATTTTATTAAAAAAATTTTAATGACATTTTTATGTTTTTTTAAGGACAACTGAACATCTGGAATACTGCCAGTACATACTGTACTTCTTGGCAGGGGTGACACTGTGTGTGTGTGTTTGTGTGTGTGAGAGAGAGAGAAAATTTGAATTCTAGACTTTGTGTGGTCAAACAAGTATGAACAATTTAAAAATTATAATTCTGTAAAACAATTGTAGGGAATAAATATATATAGATCGATATAGATACAACTAGTAAGCACCAAGCAAGAATTGCAATGAGGAAGAGGTAAAGTAACCTACCTTTTAAGGTGCATTAATAAAAGACGTTAAAAAAAATTGGTGTCAAATTTTTACATTTGTGAATGATATTTATATATTCCAGTTAAGTGCATTCAAAGAAAAACAACTTTTGTGTGCAATACATCAAAAAGTTTACCACTATAGCACATTCTGGAGTCAAGCAACCTAGTGTAATGCCTCAGGTTTCATCAGAACACATTTTACCCTGACCTGTAGCTGCATGCAGCGCTCCTGCCACATGATTGGCTGATTGAAGAACTGTACATTTTTGAGTTCACCAACTTAGTGATTTCATTCTACTGTCACTTCACTGAGAAAAACGTCCCAGATCTTTCAAACCTCTATAAAACCTATATCATTGTTGTTAGGTATAAAAGAGTACCCAAATTGTTAAGTTTTAAGATGAATTAAAAGGAAGAAGAATTATTGGTTGTTTTGTCTGCCCTTGATACATTTACCACAGCTAAACTTAAACCAGGAAAGAGAGACAACCACACACATGCATGATGTGTCTGAAGATCTCTATTATCAGCAGAGCTTATTTTAGCTTTTGGCCAGGTGCCCTATGTCACATACAAAAGGGTTCCATTAGACAAGCCGTTTGTATGTATAAATGTCTGAATATGGGTTATAGGAAGTGTTACCATGTAAGGAATCATGAAGCACAATGAGGGGGTTGTTTTATAGGCATAAAGTCTTGGGTCATCAGTTTACATCATACTACAAAACCATACCTTTTTAAATAGGATTTAAATCTGGGCTCTGAGTGGGCCATTGCAAAACATGAAAGCGACACAAAAACTAGTGTGCTTAAAGTTCTTGTGCTCAAACGAGACTATGGTGCAATCCATGATCCATCTTCACTAGAGCACCAGTACCAATATGATGAGTCCAGAGTTCTTAGCGTGATGAGCAGTTTTGTCTTTGTACCAAACATTTATTTTTGAACTATGCCAATAATACCTTAATTTCATCAGACCAGGAAACGGCAAACCCAATTGACTTTCAGATTTCCACAAGTACAGTACACTGACAAGACTCAGGTGCAGTAAAACGTTTGAATGGTGAAAATGTTTTAAAGAAGGCTGTATGTCTGTGAAGGCAGCTCTGAGCCCATTGCACTTGACTTCAGCTTGCGGACATGACGCATCCGTCTATAGAAACTCTACACACAATCATTTACGAACACCACTTGCACTCCCATACAGTCCTGACCTCGCTCTAAGCTATTTTTATATTGTTTGGGCCATTAAATGAGTTCTTGTGAGGCCGGAGTTTCAGATGTGAAGAAGGAAATTTGATAATGGCTCTGCCGTACTGAGGAAAGGTTCTACCTCGATTGTGGAACCTTTGATGATTTACATATAATTATCAAAATACTTCAGTTATACTATTTAATATCTTACTTAAATTTTAATGGGTTATAACATAGTTGTGCCTGTTCAATTAACAGTGCATGGACATTGATTTACATATATTCTGTAAAGCAACAAGAATATTTAGCAACCTATTATGCAACTTTTAGTACAGTTGATGAAATACAAGTTGAATATTCTCAACTAAGATACTTCAAATCTTATGATCATAAGCCCTAGGCAGGAGGGTCATAAGACAATTACCACACAATTCAGATAAAATAGAGAAAGAAAAAAGGGAGACATGTTCATCAGTGTGGGAAAGAGAACTCTTTCCATTTATTTACGATTCATATACATCAATATTTCTTCAGCTGTATTACAAAAAAAGAAAGAAAAAGGAAGAATAGACATACAAACGGAGCGCCTCACCACTGATCTTGGTTTTTAGCTGCTTCCGTCACTCGGAATGAAACAGCTAAAACCCTGCATCTGAATAAAATTTACTCTTTTGGACATCCGGAAACGATAATCCACACAAAACCAACTGCTTGTCAAACACAGTCAGTTGTGTCCCAGATCAATCGAATTCTTGCACATCACATGAAAACATGTCATTGTCTATTGTCATGAAAGGTATATGTAGACCTGGACCCTGGATTATGCAAACATGATTAAAAAAAAAAAGAAAAACAAAAAAGTTCCATCCAAAAATCATTGCTTTGAGGTAACAAACGTTACAAAATGCTTCATGTAATCCCTCCGCTGCCTGTTCGCTCCACAGTCAGAGAGCAGGGCATGTCAAAGAGATGCTGCTTTAAACTCTGCAGTCATGTGCGTTGCTGGTTGACTTGGGAAGAACCGTCAGTTTGGGTCGAGAGAGAAAGAAAATGGAGAATGTGTCGGGCATCCTTGTGACAGAAGATACCCGGTTCCCTTGGATCGACTGTTCAGTGTCCCCCCTCCCCCCCAAAACATATCCTTTAGAGACGTGCTTTAGCACCACGTGTGGTTGTATTCTATGAAGATGAAGACTGTAGTTTGTTGTTATGAGACCTACAGAATACAAAAGGAAGCAAAGTGAAGTGAAGCTGTTGGATGATTTTATTGAACAGGCCACAAGACAAAAAAATAAATGAAATGAGACATAGCTAAAGGACATGTATGCAACGCCTAGAGGAGGAGGAGGAGATGGACGATGATAAGGGATAAGAGTGAACATGGCAGCCATGTTGGCATTAATCCTACAGGGAAAGTTCTTTATTTTTAGAGAGTTTTTAGAACCGAATCTTTTCTACCATTTCTGTAAGTGATTTTGCAGCTTTAATATGATATGGGTCATGGGCAGGTTGTTCAAAAAAAGTCAAAGAGAAATGTCATGATAAAGTCTGTATAGCAAAACTACACAAAATATTCAACCCTCCAATTACCTAACACTAATTTAATAACATAAAATCCTTCACAAAAGGATTTAAAACCCAAGTCTCCCAAAAGACACATTTTAAATACAAGCGTTTTTTATTATCGTTCGACTGACAAAATATTTCAGATGAATGATGAGATAAGATTTGTTCACTTATGAGGACACATGACAAACAAGCGTTAGTCCAGAACAAGCGGATGAACCGGAAAAAGGTTCATAAGAGAATAATCCAATCCATCTTACAATAAAATATACAAAATATTTTATACCAGTGCCAAAGTAAACACATTTGTGGAAAACAAGGCATTGTTAGGCATGTACAAATAAAATAGCATATTTACTAATACGAGAACATTATTAACAAGAGTTTAAAAAAAAAAAAAAAAAAAAGTCCACATAACCTTGTATGCACTTAAGACATCTCTCTTGTATACATGGTTTAACAACATGGCTGCCATTTGAGGATTGTCAATGAAGCCATGCCTGGGACACTGGTTGTCTTTTTATGAGATTTTTTTTTTTATTATTACTATTTTGTGTTTTTTTACCCCCCTTCTGATGAAAAAAAATGCTGAATTAACTTAAATATAAAAATCATGTGGAGTTTCAGCTGCTCATAAAACAGCAAGTTCCTTGTATCTATAAAAGAGAAACTCCACCCCTTCAGCATAGATCCCAGCTATACGTCAGACTCAAGACATCAATCTGCAAGAGAAGAATGAGTGGCGTGAATGACATGCACAACACCGAGATGGAGAAAAAGCGCATGGGACGATTCTAACAGACACTCAACTACACAAGATGTAAACAAACACATTGACATGTTGGGTCACAAATACACAAGACTTTTATAAGCAACTTCAGATAATTTATGAGAACTAAGCTTGGTTTTAAAGTGCCCAGTAAATGAATCGGTATATGAGACATGAATTGGTTTCATATGTTGGTGCAGAAATTTGTATATTTATAAAAGAGATGCCCGCCCTCACTGCTTACTAAGAGTAGCCGGGACTGGCTCGCCAAATACAAAGTGTGTGTTTATTTAAAAACGTTCGGTGGAAAGTTTCGATTTGTTATTCATTGATGCAGCCTTGTACCATGTTATTGCGAGTGTATAGCAAGACAGTCGGATTTCAGCATTTCTGTGTTTGTGAGAGCCCCTTGATGCCAGTTAAGGAATGGAAAATTTTGCCCTTTAGTCGAATAGAGACTATTCTAATGGTTTCTTTTTAATCTACACAAAATAATAAGAAAATGGAATATATTGCCTTGCAATAAATAAAGGTTTAAAATTGATAATACAATCTGGGAACAAAGTCTTGAACAGATTCACAGATGTTCCATTAATGCAAGACACTGTCTCATTCAGTTTAAAGTGC